>JAHLGO010000169.1:5932439-5967832 GCA_020615895.1 Ceriops decandra | reverse complement strand
TGTCACTCACTATGTCTACTCTTCTTCTAACTTGTTTTGCCTATGTTGAATTGAATAGGATGCTTCACTACTGCTTAGAATTCCACCACAACACTTTAATCTCTCTTGAAGAAATCTGCAAATACGTTGAGTTCTTTCCAATGCTTCACCGAATTCCTTCTTTAGGTTATTTCACACGACTCCTACTTTCACTGCCTCACGATTTCACGGCTTGCACTCACACTTTTGGTCTAATGTTTCACATCTTGGTCTCACCCCGATGCACGTTCTGGTGTCATGTCGACACACATTCTGGTCTCACACTAATGCACGTTCTAGTCTCATGTCATTCACCCCTATCTAGCTGTTCACCTCTTTGTCGTCCACTCCTTTTGGCCGTATTTGGTTTTTTTCTTTTCTATCGATGGTCTGTTTTTCTTCATCCACCCTTGTTCTGATGTCGGTTCTTTCTTTGTTTGTCTCTGGTTTTCTCTCTTTCAACCAATGTTCTCTCATTTGTCGTGTCATCTATTTGTCTCACACCGTTGTAGATCTACTATCTACTCTTCCGGTGGTGTTTTTCTCTTCCTTTGTTTCACTGTTCTCTCCTTGTCCTGTCATTTGTTGTCTCACATCGTCACATATCTACTATCTGCTCTTTTGGTGGTGCCTTTCTCTTCGTTCATTTCATTGTTCTCTTCTTGTCGTATCATTCGTTTGTCTCACGTCATCACATATTTGCTATCTGCTCTTTTGGTAATATCTCTCTCTTCATCCGTCTCTCTCTTGATTCTATTGGTGGCATCCCTTTTGGCTATATCTCCTTTCCCTATTTGGCCATCAGGTTTTTCCTCTCCTTCGCCATCCACTCTGATTTTGTTGTATATCATTTTTCTCTCTCTTCCAACAGCTTTGCCATTTTTCTCTTTCAGTCTTCCATCCAGCACCTTTTAGTCATATTGTATTTTCTCTTTTTTTCCCTCATTTTGCTGACGATGGTCTTTTCTTTTGTTATCGTGTTTTCTCTTCTTTTTTTTGGTCGTTTGTTGTAGGGTTGTCGTGTGGTTTTACTTCCTTACCCCTCCATATAGTTTCAAATTACTCTCTTGTCCCTCCATGTGGCTTTACTTTCTTAACCCTCAATGTCAAATTACTTGCACACTTAAATCTAGTTGACAACAATTACAACCCATACAAGGCTGCCGAAAGAACAATCTCCCCCTTTGTAATTATTGGCAACACTAACAAAAACCATTATGCAGTAATTACAACTCCCCCTAAATATGCACTCCCCCTTCTTAACAGCTCCCCCTACACTGTTGCTTCTCTCCCCCTTTACCAACCAATTACAAAAAAAACTCGCAAAGATGGAGGATTCACCTGAACTTCAAGCTTGAGGAGGCATTTACATAGACAGACACATTCTGTGCTTTTCAAACAACTCTGTGGACAAAGGTTTAGTTAGAATATCTGAAATTTGATCTTTAGTGCCAACATACTCCAACTGAATTGTACCTTGTTCAACTGGATCTTTGATAAAGTGATACCAGATGTCAATATACTTGCTCCTTGAATGTTGAACTGGATTCTTGTTGAGATCAATAGCACTTTGATTATTACAAAGTACACTTACTGGTAACTTTATTTTAACACCCAAGTCTGTCAATTGTCTTTGCATCCATATCACATGAGTACATGCTACACAAGCAGCTATATACTCAGCCTCAACTATACTCAAAGAAATACTATTTTGCTTTCTACTTAACCATACAACACACTTTAAACCCAAGTAGAAACTGCAGTCGCTGGTTGATTTTCTGTCATCTGTACTTCCTTCTCAGTTTGCATCAATATATGCTTGTAGTTTTACAGAACCCATGGTCGGATACCATAAACCCACTTTTAGTGTCCCTTTGAGGTATCTTAGGATTCTTTTCACTACCAACACATGAGATTCCTTAGGATCAGCTTGGAATCTGCTGGCAATGAACACAACTTGCATAAGATAAGGCCTTGATGCTGTAAGGTACAGAAGGCTCCCTATCATCTTCTTGTACTCTATAAGGCTTGTACTCCTTCCCTCCTAATCTTTTGTTAACTTGCAGTTCACTGTCATAGGGGTACTAACAGGCCTACTATCCTCCATTCTAAAATTTTTTAGCATCTCTTTGGCATATATTTTCTGAGAAATAAAAATACCTTCTTCACACTGCTTTATATGTAATCCAAGAAAGTAATTCACTTCTCCAATCAATGACATTCCAAATTCCTCACTTATCTTCTGTGCAAAATCTTGGCATAGCTCAGAGTTATCCCATCCAAAGATGATGTCATCTATATATACTATGGTTATCTGCTAGCCTTTCTCTGAGTTGAACACATATAGGTTATTATCAACTATTCCTCTTCTGAAGTTCAACCTTCTCAAATAAGCATCTAGCTTACTGTACCATGCTCTTGGGGCTTGTTTGAGGCCATACAAGGCTTTCTTCAGCTTGCACACGTGTGTCTCATCCTTATTAATTTGTACTTCATCGAGTTGTTCAATATGCAGTTTTTCTTTCAAGAGCCCATTCAGAAAAGCTAATTTAACATCCATCTGATAAACTTTATACCTTTATGTGTTGCTAAAGTTAGGAACATTCTAATAGTTTCTAACCTTGCCACTAGTGCAAACGTTTCATCAACATCTACTCCTTCCATCTGAGTGTTAACACCCATTTTGTTCCTTACCACCTTGCCATTTTCATTGTGTTAACACCCATTTTGTTCTTATGACATTCTTGTTAGTAGGTCTTGGAACTAGCTCCCATGTATCATTCTTCTCGATTTGATCCAGCTCCTTATTGATAGCTTTGACCCAGGCTTTGTCTTGTGTAGCCTCTTCAACAGATTTAGGTTCAACTTGTGAAAGTAAAGTAGTAGCTCCCACAATTCTTCTTCTTGTTGTAACTACTGCTGATGGGTCACCTACGATCTGATTTCCTTGATAAACATTGGTCTATATTTTCTTTGTCCTTCTTTCTTGCACAATCTTAGTTGCAAAAGGATCTTTTTCTTCATCTTTAGACTTACTCTTCTCTAAGTCTAGACTTATTTCTTGATCTTTTCTTCAGGTTGGTCTGATTCTCCATCTACATTGAAGTCAACTTCTTCATTGTCCTCAGCTTCTCCATTCTGCATTATTTTCCAGTTCTCATCTATTCTCACATTATTGGATGTGATCACTTTTCCCAGCTTATGTAGGAAAACACTGTAACCTTTTGTCTTTGCTGAGTATCCCACAAAGATGCCTTCATCAGACCTAGCATTGAATTTTCCCAAGTTTTGCTCCTTGTTCTTCACAAAACATGGGCTACCAAAGATTTTAAGATACTTGGTTGTTGTCTTCTTCCCCCTTCATATCTCATATGGATTCTTATCAGTATTGGGCCTTAGTAAGACTCTATTCAGTAGATGTATAGTTGTAAATGTTGCTTTTATTTAGAATCTTATGTAAAGCTTGGATTCCAGCAGTAGAGTTCTTGCCATTTCAACCACATTTCTATTTTTCCTCTTTACTACCCCATTCTATTGAGGTGTTCTTTCTACTGTCATTTGATGGTGAATACCATGCTTCTCAAAGTAATCTTCAAAAGTTTCATTTGTAAATTCAGTACCTGTATCTGACCTCAATACTTTGATCTTTTCCACTCTCATTTTAAGCCAATCTTTAGTATTTCTTGAAGCAATTCAGAACTTCTAACTTGTATTTGAGGTGCATGATGTAGGTCCTTCTGGAATAATCATCAACAAATAAGATGAAGTACCTTTCACCATTTAACCCTTTTGTCCTCATCAGTCCATATAAGTCAATATGCATAATGTCAAGCATTGCTTCAAAACTGAACTCTTTGGTCTTATACTGCTTTTTGGCATATTTTCCCTTAGAACATGCTGAGCAAACATACTCCCTCTCTCTTCTGAGGTCGGGAATCTCTTTCATTGCATGAGTAGTGGTCAACTTCCTCATGTTTTTCTGTGTTAAGTGTCCTAGCCTCCTATGCCAGAGTTGAATTTTTTCTTCTTTGGTGAGTAAATAACTACTTGTCTTGTCTTCCCAGCTGTAATAGTATTGCCTTCTTTACTCTTTACTGGGCAACCTGTTTTTTTTAAATATTACTTTATGATCTTCATTGCATAGCTAGCTAACATATGATAGATTATATCTAAATCCTTCAACATGCAGAACATCTTTCAGCTTTCCTTTTCCAATATTTACTAACCCTTGACCACTGATGTTAAGTGAATCATCATTGCCAAACTTGACTTTGCCTTCTCTTGACTTGTTTGGCTTTGATAATTTACTCGTGTCTCCTATCAAGTGTGAAGTGTCTACTATCAAAGATCCACTACTTATCCTTGTAATCAGCCTTTAGTGCAATTTCAGCTATGTTAGCCATCTCCCTTTTAGTTTTATATTCCTTCTTTTGAACTGGTTAGAAGATAGTTTTCTCTTTTTTCTTAGCTTTGACTATACCAATAGCTTTCACTGTGTCATTGAGTGTCTTCTCTTGCTCAAAGAGAATTCGGCCATCTTAATCGCATTATAAGTGCCAATTGAACTTGGCATCTCTTGGCATTATGGCCATCTTACTCACACCTCTCACATTACTCCAAGTCTATCAATACAGTAAACTTGTTCTTTGAAACCACTGGTTTAGGCTTCCACCAACACCCCTTGTCAGTGTGTTCTTGCTTTTTACATTATGTGCAAGAATTCATGAAAAATGTTCTCCTATGAATTCTGTACTGTCTTCCCCTATATGTAGCATCGGATCTTCTCAAGTTGGAGACGTATACTGGCCTTCTCCACCAGCATTTACTTGCCCTATGACCCCAAACTCCACAACAAAGACAGTAACCTTAAAAATGCCTCTTTTTAGGTTTAATCATAGCTTGTTTTGTTCATTAGTTACTGTGTAGGCAAGGTTGCTGGTTTCTTTGCTTGTGTGGCTTTCATTTCAACCACCTTCTTCTCCTTCTTCTATTCAGTCATCATCCTTAGTTAGTTAACTTTCTTTTCTTTCTGAGACATAGCAGCTATGGGCTGCTGCTCTTTAACCACATATATCATTTTTTGCCCTGGCTTTGGTTTGATAACTGTCTTCTCTTCTTGATTTATCTTCTCCTGAGTCACAGCCTTCTCTTTCAACTTTTGTGGCAAAGTCTCATTCTCCTTTTCTCTTGCAAAGCTTATTTCTCCTGCCACTTTAAACTTCTACAAGTTCTCCTCACTCTTTTTGAGTTGCTACTGAAGTCTCAACAACTTTATCTCCATTTCTTCAATTGTTGAAGTCCTCAAGCCAAGCTCTATAGTAAGGTTTTCACATATTTTGATCTATTCATCAAATCTTCTCTTCAAGTCAATATGTTCAGCCCTTATTTCATCATTTTGACTTTTTGCTTCCTCAGACTTTGCTTCAGCTTGTTTTATGTAAGCCTCCAACCTTTTTATGGTTCTGCCCCTTCTGATTATCTCCTTTGAAGCTACTTCCAACTCTGCTTCAAGATCTGGTTCTTCTTTATCAACCTCCTCTTCTTCTTCAGAGGTTGAACTGCCACTTTGAGCTGATGCCATAAAGGCATGCTCATCTGATGAGTCTTCATCTTACTCTTCATCAGCTTCTTTTATCTGACTCACATAACTCTTGAATCTGTCTCTCTTCTTCTTCTATGGGTTAGCAGTCTTCTTGCTGGCTCATCATCACCATCCTTATCTTCATCATCAAGTTTCACTTTGCACTGAAAAGTAAAGTGTCCAATCTGTCCACAACAATAACATCTTAAGGGCAATTGTCCTTTTTCCTTCTTAAAACCCTTCTTGAATTTCCTTGTTTAGTAAGCCAACACTTTACCTTCACTTTCTTCCTCATCACCATCATCGTCCTCACTGGATGATTCTTCCTCTTCTCTTATCTTCAAGTGTCTCATAGCATTGAAAGCTGCCTCCTTTGGTAGCTTTGATGTTGATGAGCTTTTAGTTGACATTATTCGCATCTCATATGCAATAAGATTGCATTGAAGATCATGCAGTGACATAGAATTGAGATCTCTACTCTCCTCTATGGCTGCCACCTTTAAGGCAAACCTCTCAGGTAGAATTCTCATAATTTTCTTCACAACAAATGAGTCCTTCTTGTTCTTCCCATGACTTTTAACGTCGTTTACAGCATCAATAACCTTGGGAAAGAAATCTTGGACTGTCTCATTTTTCTATAGACTGAGAGATTCATATCTCTCCTTGAAAACTTAAAGCTTGGCCTCTGAAGCTCCCAACTTCTCCCTAGGATTTATTAGTTTGTGATACTGAGAGGAAAGGTGAATCAGTATCACTATAATTTGCAATTCACAGGTAAGTGAACAACTTCAACCTCTTCTTAAAAGTAAACTCTTTCTCAAACTTGACTAAGGTAGATCTATTGCTACCTACTAATCATAATAGTCCCCAAAGTCACCTTTCAGACACCTTGCCTAATAAACAATTCAGATGTTCTTGTTTAGGTCATTGTTAGGTTATGGGTTAGTTGATACTTTAGCTGCGTTCACAACTCAATTCAAAACATAAAACGTAAAGCAAATTAAGGACACATAAGATTTACATGGTTCTGTCAATATAACATACATCCACAATGGTAGGGACTCTCCCTTACTGAGATAATCCACTATACTTAAGAATTCTAGATACAATGGATGTCTTAATCCTTTAATCCTTTCACTATTGCAATAAAAAGTACAATACAAAGAGTGTCACTTACTATGTCTACCCTTCTTCTAGATTGTCTTGCCATTATTGAATTGAAAGGCTGGTCCACTGTCGCTTACAAGTTCACCACAATGCTTTCTAACCTTTCTTGAAGAAATCTAGAAATATGTAGAGTTCTTTCCGATGCTTCGCCGAATTCCTTCTCTAGGTTGTCTCACACAACTCTTGCTTTCACTGTCTCATGGTCTCACCCATCTCCTATTTCACGTCTCATGGCCTGCCTCATGTTTCTGGTTTGGTGTTACACATCTCACGCATGTTTCTAGTTTGCACCCTTTGCTGGTCACACACCTCACGCACGCCTCTAGTTTGTCGTTTCACGTCTCACGTACATTTCTGGTTTGCACGCCTTGCTGGACACATGCCTTACCACCATTTCTAGTTTGCACTTGTCCGTTTCACACCTCTAGGTAGCTTAATTTGCTCTCCCGGTGGTCTCCTGTTTCACTGTTTGTGATACTAAGAGGGGGGGTAAATCAGTATCACCACAATTTGCAATTTGTAGGTAAGTGAACAACTTCAACCTCTTCTTAAAAGTGAACTCTATCTCAAGCTCAACTAAGGCAGATCTATTGCTACCTACTAATCACAATAGTCCCCAAAGTCACCTTTCAGATACCTTACCTAATAGACAATTCGGATATTCTTGTTTAGGTCTTCATTAGGTTATGGGTTAGCTGATACTTTAGCTGTATTCACAACTCAATTCAAAACACAAAATGTAAAGCAAATTAAAGACACACGAGATTTACGTAGTTCTGTCAACGTAACGTATATCCATGGTGGTAAGGACTCTCCCTTACCAAGACAATCCACTATACTTAAGAATTCCAATCGCAATAGATGTCTTAATCCTTTACTCCTTACTAACCTCCGGGTAACTTGGTTTGCTCTCCCGGTGGTCTCCTCTTTCATAGTTTCTCCTCTATTCCCTTACGTTTTGCTACACTCTTCCGTCACAATTTTGCTGCACTTTGCACTCCTTTATCATGGTTTGTTGCACTCCTCCATCATGGTTTTGCTGCACTCCTCCTTTATGTTTTGCTACACTCTCCATCACCGTTTTACTACACTCCTTCATCACGGTTTTGCTGCACTCCTCAGTCACGTTTTCTGCACTCCTCCATCATGGTTTTGCTCCTTCGGTGGTGGGTTTGACTCTCTTATGGTGGTGGGTGCCTCATTTTCTGGTTTGTATTTTTTTAGCTCTCTCGGTGACTACTTTCTCATGGTTTTTCCTGGTTTGTGCATTTAGCTCTCTCGGCAACTACTTTCTCACATTTTTTTTCTGGTTTGTGCATTTAGCTCTCCCATGTTGTCTCCTTGCTGTCCAACAAATGGTTTCTCTCTTGTTGCAGGGTTTTGTCTCACCAAGGTCTCTCTTACCGAAGGTGTGCTTTGACCATGTGTTGTGTTTTGTTGTTTTCTCTATTTGGTCATCCTCCCCTTTGCCATTGGTTGTGTTGTGTCGTGTAGGGTTGTTTGGGTGTTCAGCTTATTTGGCCGTGTACCCTCCTTCAGCCGTTCACTCTTGTTTGCCATTTGCACTTGTCTTGCCAAGAGTTCACCTTTGGCCATGTAGGGTTATTTGGCCAAATCCCTTTTTCCATTTCGCTTGTGTTGGCCAGTTGTCTCTTTGCTTAGATAGTTCCTCCTTTGTGTTTAGTCGGTTGTCTCATTGCTTGGACGTCTCTTCTCTTTGGATGGTTTCCCTCTCTTCTTGTCGTGTACCCTCTTTTGTTGTCTCCCCTTTCTTTTACAAGTGGTGTGTTGTCATTTCGGGTTTGGCTGGTTGCTCCTCCAACGTTTTGTATTTTTCTGAATCTTTCTTGTGTTGGATGGTTTCTCTCTAGGTTTTTGCCAACTCCCTTGGTTAAATGGTTTCTCTTATGTTTGTCAAACTCTCTTTGTGTTTATGTCGTGTATTCAATTATGTTGGCCTTACCCTAGTTTTGTCTTCCAAGGCCTTTATATACTCTCATCCATGAAACCATAATAGGGCTTACTTGCGGCGAATTTATTGTCTTACCCTTCCATGTGGCTTTTACGTTCTTGCCCCTTCATGTGGCTTTTACCTTCTTGCCCTTCCATATGGCTTTACTTTCTTGCACACTTAAACCTAGTTGATAACAATTACAACCCATACAAGGCTGTGAGAATAACAACCTCCTTCATTCTGCCATCACCTTTATAGACTTTCTACATTCTATCCCATATCTCCTTAGCATATTTGCAATCCATAACTTTAGCATACTCAACATTAATCAATGTTAAAATGATGACATTTAAGGCCTTCCTATTTATCTCAAACTGCCTTAATTCCTCTAGGATTGGATCTTTACCTTCTTCTTAGGCCACAAAACCCTCCTGTATGGCTTTCACCACATTTATGCCCATTGTTGCAAATACCACCTGCATTCTCACTCTCCACGTATGATAATTGGTTCCATTAAAGATTAGAACCCTTTTGTTGTAAGTAGTGCTGATGCTGGTACCGACATCCATTTCTCAGTATGCTGCACAAGTTAAAACTTCTAAAACCCTTCAAACTAGTACATCAAGCTATTAAACTTCAAACTGGTGAACCTGGCTCTGATACCAATTGAAGTTTCCAACTTCACCTTAGGATCTACTAGTCTGTGATACTAAGAGGGGGGTGAATCAGTATCACACCCCTTAAAAATACAATAATAACTTAAGCCAAAGTATTATACTTCTTTAATACTTTTGCTCTCATCAATACGCAGGTATGTGAAAAACTTCAACCTCTTCTTAAAAGCGAACTCTTTCTCATATTCGACTAAGGTAGATCTATTATTACCTACTAATCACAATAGTTCCCAAAGTCACCTTTCAAACACCTTACCTATCATACAGATTGGATGTTCTTGATTAGATCTCCTTTAAATTATGGGTTCGATGATACTTTAGCTATGTTCATAATTCAATTCAAAACACAAAATGTAAATCAAAGTAAGGACGCAAGAGATTTACGTGGTTCCATCAATGTGACGTACGTCCACATTGGTAGGGACTCTTTTTCTACCGAGACAATCCATTATACTTGAGAATACCAGTGTAGTACTCCTAATATTCACAATGTAGTTACAATGGATGTCTTAATTCTCTATTCCTTTCATTATTTCAAATTCAAAGCAAGTATAATACAAAGAGTGTCACTTATTGTGTCTACTCTTCTTCTAGCTTGTCTTGCCTCTGTTGAATTGAATAGGATGCTTCACTACCACTTAGAAGTCAACCATAACACTCTTTAACCTCTCTTGAAGAAATATGGAAATACGTTGAGTTCTTTCTAATGCTTCACTGAATTCCTTCTCTAGGTTATTTCACACAACTCCTACTTTCACCGTTTGACGATTTCATGGCATGCACTCACTCTTCTGGCTTGCTGTTTTACAATCTGGTCTCACACCATCGCACGTTTTGGTGCACACCGATGCATGTTCTGGTCTAACGCCGATGCACGTTTTGGTCTCATGCCATCCACCCCTATCGAGTTGTTCACCTCTTTGCCGTCCACCCCTTTTGGCCTTATCTGGTTTTTCTCTTTTCTACTGATGGTCTGTTTTTCTTCATCCACCCTTGTTTTGTTGTCGACTCTTTCTTTTCTTGTTTGTGGTTTTCTCTCTTCCAACCAGTTTTCTCTCCTTTGTTGTGTTGTCCATTTGTCTCACATGATCGCAGATATGTTGTCTACTCTTCCGGTGGTGTCTCTCTCTTCATCTGTTTCACAGTTCTCTCCTTGTCATGTCGTTCGTTTGTCTCACACCATCACAGATCTATTGTCTGCTCTTTTAGTGGTGTCTCTTTCTTTGTTAGTCTCTCTCTCTCTCTCTCTCTCTCTCTCTCTCTCTCTCTCTCTCTCGATTCTGTCAGTGGTATCCCTTTTGGCCGTATCTCCTTTCCCTCTTTGGCCATCGGGTTTTTCCTCTCCTTCGTCGTCCACTTTGATTTTGCTGTATATGATTTTTCTCTCTCTTCCAATGGCTTTGCTGTTTTGCTCTTCCTGTCTTCTGTCCAGCCCCCTTCAGCCATCTTGTATTTTCTCTCTTTTTCCCCTTTTTGCTGACGGTGGTCTTTTCTTTTGTTATTGTGTTTTCTCTTCCTTTTTTTGGCTGGTTGTTGTAGGGTTGTCGTGTGGTTTTACTTCCATACCCCTCCATGTAACTTCAAATTACTCTCTTGTTCCTCTATGTGGCTTTACTTTCTTGACCCTCCATGTCAAATCACTTGCACACTTAAATCTAGTTGACAACAATTACAACTCATACAAGGCTGTAGAAACAACAATAGGAATCCACTGAAAGAAGTTTTTAAGTTAATGGAGATTTTTTTTTTCTTTTGAAAGACATTTTTGTAATAATAGTCTTTTAGGAAGAATTTGCTTTTTCTCTAAAAGATGTTTTTTCATTTCTTTATCTTTATTGGAGGGAATTGTCCAAAATAGTCATTTTCATTGTCTTGAAGCATGTTTGTTGAATCACTTTTATCTCCAGATATGCTTGAGTTTTAGACTTGGGTAACTTGGGTTGAAGTTCCTTCTTAAAAGGTTTTGGATTGCAATATCAATTTCATTATTACAAAGTATTATTCTTCAATTTGAGCCTGAGCTATTCTTATTGTTGTATGGGACTTTTGGACCCAAAATAGCATATTCACTTTTGTAAGAATTGGGTCTAGCTAATGGACCTTCTAGTTCTTTTCTAGCCATTTTTGTACAGCTTCTTTAGTGAGATTTTTTGAATTTTTAAAGGTATCCTACCATTTTACTCTGAGTTTTCTTATTACCACAGGAGTATCTTTTTAAATCTAGAATTCATAATACTAGGATAATACTCATGGTAAAAAGAATTTTACATGGAACTAAAACAAAGGAGTGAATCATGACTTATCCTTTGTAGGTTTATAACTAGTTTTGAATAGTTCATATCCTTCCTTTACTCATTCCTTAAGAAGGTCAAGAGTGGATTCGAAGTATTGTCACCACTGGTTAAACTAGTTAGGTGTTTTTGAATAATAATTTTTTATGTTGAAATAGAATAGTCAATAATGTTTATTCTTTTCATTTTGGATAAGGAAAGTATTAAACCATTCTTGCTAGTAATCTTAGTAATTGAAGAACAAACGATGTTCATACATGGTTTTAAAATTGGTTGGGAATAGTTTAGGTTTTGTGAGGGCTTATCCCCAATTCGATGGGCTAAGGATTTTTTGGATTTGGGAGGTTGGATATTTGGGTTCTATAGGGTTTTCTTCTTGAAGGAAATGTTTGAATTTAGTAGACATAGTGTATTCAAGGATGACCATAGAGAATTTTTATGATTTTGTAATATCAATTGGTTTTTAATGCCATCTAGTAGGGAAAGCATTTAAGATGGCCTTTAATGGGTTTTCATGGAAGAAACCTTCTTCCATAGGTAAAACATTTTGAAAATCATTTTTCTCAAAATATTTTGAGTGTTTTATGTGTTGGTGATGAAACCATTTTGAAAGAAAGATTTTCAACATCATTTTAAGACAAGGTTTTTGAAAAAGAACTTATCTCCTTTTTTGAAATAAGTTCTCAAGTCTTACCTTTAAGGGCTTTAACCTCTGCACAAACTTCTTAGACAACCTTACATAGTTTTGGCTCTCAATTAAGGTTTTCTAACCATTTTGGAGGTGTTGGGCTTTTTCATCTTTTTGGACCATATCAGCCTAAGTTTTTATAGGTTTTATTGAGGCTATTTAGCTTGGGGTTATTGATTCTATTTTTGGATAAGGCTGGGCCTTAGGTTTTGGAAAAGAATAGGTTTCTTCTTTTAATATTTCTTTTCCTTTTTTTTTGGGGCATGGTTTTGGGTTTTCCTTCAAGAAATCTTGGGTTAAAAAATCTAGTATTGAGTTTTTCTCTCCATTTATGAATTCTATATCAAAGTCAAAGATTGATAAGATTGCTTGCCATCTCACAAAAATTTACTTAGATACCAAGTTTTATACATCCTTCTGAAGAACTTCCTTTGCTGATTTACAATCAATTTAAAGAATAAACTTCTTATTGAGTAAATCGCTTTGAAAGTTTTGAATGCACATGATAATAGAAAGAATTTCTTTTTTTATTGTGAAATAATTCTTTTAGGAATCATTCCAATGTTCAATAGTGAATTCGATAATTCTTTCTTTGCCATCTTGGACCTGTTTTAGAATGCCATCATAACCAATTTCAGAGGCATCAATTTTACCAATCTTCAAAAAAGAGGGGTTTACAATTTAAAGACAAGGAATTTTTTTTAACCAAGGATTTCATATACTAAATAATAGCAAAGTGATTAGTAATATGCTTAATAATATCAAGTAATAACTATTGATCACATTTACTTGTTTTGGACCTATGTTAATTTTAGAAGAAGAAGATGTCTGAAGTTTATCTATTTATTCTAATTCTTCATTTATGTCACATATAAGCACAGATTCAAAGTCAGTAACAAACAAATTTTGGATTTTTTGGAGTGTTTGTTCTTCCAAGTTTAATTCTTGGAGTTTTTTTTTTAAAATTTGTAGTATTTTGTAGTGTCTCCCTTTTTCTCGCATCTATAAGAAATGATATCTTTGAAACTTTTAGGAAAATAGAGTTTGTATGAAGTTGGATGATTTGTTTTCTTTTGTTTTAAGTAAAAAGGGGACTTGCTTGATTTTGAGGATCTTTTGAAAGGTTTAAAGAGATTTGGATAAGGAACATATTGCCTTCACATACAGCTAAAATCCTAAATCATTTAAGTGCCATATAAGAACACTCGCAAAGATTTTCAAGCTGATAAAAAACTCTTACATGATGATTTTTATGCAAAACACAATCTTGCAAAGAAAATATAGTTTTTCAAAAACTTTTCAAAACATTATAAAAACATACAAAAACAATTTTATAAATTTGTGCATCAGTATAAAATTCATATCCTTTTCTTTGACTGGTTTGAACTATATGCATCTGAAAAGTGCATTGCATATTCATTTCATAAAACATCTAACCCTATTGTGCAAAGACATAAAATAAAGGAATGGATCACTTCAAATGATGAAGTCATAGAAGCAGAACATCCCACACTTAAGCAACTCAAGGTAAGTCACCAACAAAACATTATTAGCCTAGCCCCTTACAAAATTCTTCAATAAAATGATGATTCCAAAAAACTTATTTAGATGATTATCTAACAAAATAACTTTGCAAACACTCACTTGCATACCCTTGGAACCCAACTTACTAAAATAAAAAAAACAAATCCAAAAAACTAGTATCCAAATCACCATAAAAACTTATGGCCAAAATCCACTCAAAAAACCTATTTTCAAACCATTTCAAGTTTCAAAATCATCTTCAAATATAGAAATTGATGAGTTTGTTAAAACCATCAAGCCCTCTTTGAAAAATTTAAAACCATCTTCATCTAATTCAAATGAGGTAAGTGTTCTTGATCATATCTCATATGAAGATTCCTAAAACCTAGAATCTCCAAAAATAAACAAATTGTTTTAGCCTAAACTTATATCAAGTCTAATTACTCCGGACATAAATATAGAAAATAAACCAAACACCTTTGCCCAATATAAGTTTAATGCCTCTTTCGTTTATGAATGGAATTTGATGGCATGTTTGAATATAACATCCTTAGTCTTTTACAACAAATGACTATGACTATTAATGCCTACAAAATCCAAAATAAGGTTTCTAACAAAGACGACGTTGAATATCTTATTACAAGATTTTCAAGACAACTTAAAGGATTATGGGATTTTCACCTTACCAATGAGTAAAAGGTAGAAATTCTTAATGTTTTCAAAACTAAAGAAGAAAACATTCCCATCCTCGAGTCACATGATAAGACTATCAAATGTGGGGTAACTTGCCTCATTTTTATCATTTTCTTCATTTCATTGGAGATCCTTCTCACTTTAAAGACAAAAATGCTGAATTACTCAACAATTTCAAATGCAAAAAACTCTCTGAGTTCTAAAACTACAAAACCACTTTTCTTACCAAAATTATGTTCAGAGATAATTATAACCAACCATTCTACAATGAAATATTCTTGACAGGTCTTCTTACACTTTCAAGAGAAAGAGTAAGAAATACTCTTAAGAATGCCTACAAAAATCATATCCTGTATAACCAATTGGCATATGGACAATTGATAAGATATACACAAAAGGAAGAATTTAGAATCTGTTAAGATCTAAAACTCCAAAAACACTTTAGATGAGAGTTAAAGCAATCTCGCTTTGAGGCAAGTACGTCTGTCAACAATTTGATTTAGGATTTCCTAAATCTTTTAAATCAAACAAGTCCCTTTTTACTCAAAACCAAAGAAAATAACTCATCCAACTTCACAAAAAACCCTTTTTCCCCAAAAGCTTCAAAGATATTATTTGTTATAGATATAGGAAAAATAGACACATAACAAAATATTTCAAATTTGCCAAAAAACAAAAAGCTCCAAGAATTAAACCTAGAAGAACAAACACTCCAAAAAATCCAAAATCTATTTATTACTAACTCTAAATCTAAGATTATAGATGACATAAATAAAGAATTAGAACAAATAAATGAACTTTAGACATCTTCATCTTCTAAAATTGACACAGGACCAAAACAAGTAAATGTGTTTACTAAAAATCAAGAGTTACTACTTAATATTGTTAAACATCTTACTGATCCCTCCTTGCAAATGGAATACCTCGAAAAACTTCTCAAAACCCTTAAAAGCCAACCCAAAACACTTAAATATCCAAACCTTAATAAGATTCCTTATAATCTTATTAAAATCCTTTCAAAACAGAAATTGAAGGTTTTGAACCCAACTCTTCACAACCTTCAAAAGGAAATCAAAACTCTCAAAATTGAGCTCAAAGAGAACCCAAAGAAGGGAGATGAAATTATACAATTTCTTCTCTCCAAACACCATGAAACCTCTGAATCTAACGAACCAAAAAAACCAAAGGTATCCCAAAACCTTGAAAACATAGAGAAAATCCCAAAAGATTTTAATTTCAAGGAAATATTTGATAAAAATTTCTCTTGTTTTTTCTAATAATTTTAAAATGGGTACTATTGTTCTTTTTGACACTTGTGCAAATTTAAATTTCATTAAATAGAACATAATACCAAAAAAATTTCAAGAAAAAACAAATAAAAGTTATCTAGTACCAATAATTCTACAATGATAATTTCTAGCAAAACTATTACTTTCATTGAAAATTAAAATTTCAAAATCAAAAGTTGTTGTATTCTTGTTGAAAACATGCATCATATTGTCATTTTAAGGACTCATTTCATAAATTTAGGACTTATTTCATAAATTTAATAACTCCCTATTTTATCAATTATAATAGCATTTCTTTTAAGACAAAATTACAAAAGCTTGTTTTTTTATTTTTAGAAGAACCAAAGATAAGAAATTTTAATATCATAAAAGCTTATTCACTTTATGAGAATAAGGTATACAATTTGACATTTTCAAAATGTTTTCAACTTTTTGAACTCTAAAACCAATCTTCTTTAAAGAAAATTGAAAACAAATTATGAAATCCTTTTCTTCAAAGAAGGATTGAAAATTTCAAAAATCTTTTACAAAATAAATTTTGTTCAAATTTACTAAATGCTTTTTAGGATAGGAAACAACACATGATTAACCTACCCTATAAGCCAAACATTAGTGAAAACTAAATCCCTACAAAAGCATGCCCTATTCAAATATCTGTAGAATTAGATCAACACTATAGAATTGAAATTAGGGATTTAAAATCTAAAGAACTAATCTCAAAATGTCATTCTCCGTGATCTTTTGACGTATTTTACGTCAACAAGAATTCTGAGATTGAACGAGGAACACCCAAGTTAGTTATCAACTAGAAACCTATAAACAAAGCCCTCAAGTGAATTAGGTACTCTATACCTAACAAAAAATATTTGTTGCAAAAATTGCATTTAGCATGTATTTTTTTCCAAATTTGACATGAAATCAGGATTTTAACTAATCTAAATTCATCCAAAAGACTGATATAAACCTACATTCACCATTCTATTTGGGCAATATGAATGGAATGTCATGCCCTTTGGTTTGAAAAATGCTCCTTCTAAATTCCAAAGAATTATGAATGAGATTTTTCATTCTCATTCAAAATTTTGCACCATTTATATTAATGATGTTTTGTTTTTCTCAAAATCAATTGAAAAGCATTTTAAACATTTATATAAATTCTTTTCAATTACAAAGAAAAATGATCTTATGGTTTCCCAATTAAAGATCTCTTTATTTCAAATAAAAATTTGTTTCCTTGGTCATTATGAAAGGTCTTTTGCCTTCTCTAAAAAATTCCCAAATAAAATCACAAACAAAACTCATCTTCAACAATTCCTTGGAAGTTTGAACTATGTCCTTGATTTTATTTCAAACATTCAAAATCTCATAAAACCTTTACATGATAGGCTTAGGAAAAATCTTAGTCCTTAGACAAAAAATCACTATATTATTATTTAGAAAGTGAACTCCTTGGTCAAAGAAATTCCTTATCTCCAAATTACAAACCCCTCTCTTCAGAAGGTTGCTGAAACTTATACCTCTAAAATTGGATGTGGCAGCATTTTGAAGTAAGTCCAAAATGGCAAAGAAAGAATTGTCTGATTCACTTCTGGACATTGGAATGATTCCTAAAAGAATTATTCCACAATCAAAAAAGAAATTCTTTCTATTGTCATGTGCATTCAAAAATTCCAAAGCAATTTACTTAATAAGAAGTTTATACTTTGAATTGATTGTAAATTGGCAAAAGAAGTCCTTTAGAAGGATGTTTAAAACTTAACATCTAAGCAAATTTTTGGTAGATGGCAAGCAATCTTATCAGTCTTTGATTTTGATATAGAATTCATAAAAGAAGAAAAAAAACTCAATAACAAATTTTCTAACCTGAGAATTCTTGTAGGAAAACCCAAAACCATGCCTTGAAAAAAAAAAAAGAAGGAAAAGTAATTTATTGAGCACATCTTTAATGGTTAAAGTTAGATTTGTTGTCAACAACATCTCACATAATTGTTCTTATTAATTTGATGTTATAAATACAGTTAAGATGTAGAGAGGTCGTTGGGCAAAACCATTGATGGCAAGTTAACCTTAAAGTCAATAAGCCAATGTTGACCATTGATTCTAAATTTTAGGGGGTCAAGGCTAATCGTTGACCCTTGACCATTGACCTTAAATTTTAGGAATCAAATCTAGTCATTGATTATATAGGGAAACTCTTGGGAATCAATGTTGACTATTGATAAGTGTGCAACCCTAATCTCAAGGATCTATAAATACCTCAATGCATCTTACAAGACCAATGTGTGGGCTACAGAAAAATTGAGAGAATGACAAAGGATGCAAAGGTGAACGACAAACCTAAAGCCAAGAAAGGTGAACAGCAAGCCTAAAGTCAAAAATAAGTTAAGCGGCAAAGAGAGAGGTAACCACCAAAAAGAGAGTGACCAGCCAAGGTAAAAGAGGCAGCCACTAAAGAGAGGTGCAGTTGACCAAGAGATATGCAACACCAAGGAAAGGTGCAACCGGCTAAGAGAGGTGTAGCACCAAGGAGAGATACAACCAATAGCCATATCAAAGGGAAAAAGAGTTACAACAACTGGCAACCATACCAACCAAAGGAGGAGTTACAGTAATCGATAACCTTACCAAAAGGAAAAGAAGAAGGCAACATTCAACCAAACCAAAGGAAAAGAAGAAGTTGTAGTAGCCATTGAAAGAAGAAGTTGCATCAACCACTCAAGGAGAGATGTAGCAATTAGCAAACCAATCAAAGAAAGGTGTAGCAACCGGTAAACCAATCAAGGAAAGGTGCAGCTACTAGCAAACCAATCAAGGACAAGGTACAACAGGAGGAGAAAACTTGCCCTAACAGTAAGGTAGGCAACACCAATAGTAAAAGGAGAAAACTTGCCTCAACAGTAGAGCAAGCAAAAACAGCAATAAGAAAATAAACTGCCAAGGTAGCAAAGGAAGTAACCTACCAAGGTCGAAAGTGACAACAAGGCAGGCAGCACCAATAACATGATGAAAAAACTTGCCTTGACAATAAGGCAGGCATAACCAACAGTAGGAAAATAACCTACCAAGGCAGCAAGTGAAGCAACTTGCCAAGGCAACAGGGGAAGAAACCTACCAAGCCAACAAGTGAGGTAACACCAACAACAAAGGAAGAGAACCTATGGCAAAGATACCCTACAAACGTCAAGAACCTATAGAAAACAAACAAGCAAAGCTTAAGAAAAAAATGATAATGAGGAAGGAGAAGATACATTTTCTGCATTAGTAGCTTGTACACATTGAGTAATCCTTCTCAGGAAAGTGTTAGTTACTAACCTTTTTATAAGCTTGATGAAAAAGGTAAGAGACCATTAGAAAATTAGGAGATCAAACTTTTGAGTGATCGGGAGATCAATGCAAGTGGTTAAGGAATGATTCTTTCACAAGTGGCTAAGGAGTGATCCCTTCATAATATAACTGTATCCCTTGATAATAAGAATGGATTGTGTAATTTAGGAATGATCCTATCACACCGTGGATGTAACTCATACATTATCGGTAAACCACGTAAAAATTACTATGTGTTCTCTAGTGCTCATGCTTGATTGATATCCATATGGTCACGCTTACATAAAGAAGCAAGATAAATAATTTGATCACCAACTTTAACAAGTCACAAAGATTAGTCTAGATAGATTTGTAAAAAGTGAGTATCTCATACTGATTCACTCTCTCCCCCTTTCAGTGTAAGACATAAGAAGGTTCTCATCAAGTAGTATCAGAGCTAATTTCCTTTGTTCATCCAATTTGTCTGGTTTGATCTAAAGTTGTTTGTTGCTACTCTGAGTCTTTACATTTACTATTGGTTGATATCATAGATAGCATGAATAGTGTTAACAACAAGGGCATTCCTACTTTTAATGGACAGAATTATTAGTTATAAAAAAATATAATGCTCTCATACCTAATGTCACTTGATCTAGATATATTTGAATCTGTTGTTAGTGGTTGCATCCCTATTGCTGAAGGTGCTGTTATATTGCCTACTGATAAAAAGAATTTGGAGTATGATGAAAAAGTGAGAAATGTTTTATATGTCTTCTTATCAGATAAAGAATTCACCAAAGTGATGGGGTGTAACATAGCCAAGCAAATTTGGGACAAGTTAAAGAACATTTATAAAGGAAACAAGGTTGTGAAGGAAGTCAAGCTACAAATCCAAAAGAGCATATTTGAAAACATAAAGATGCAGAATGATGAATTTGTGGATTCCTTCTTCACAAAAGTAAATAAAA
Organism: Ceriops decandra; assembly: GCA_020615895.1. Taxonomy (NCBI): domain Eukaryota; kingdom Viridiplantae; phylum Streptophyta; class Magnoliopsida; order Malpighiales; family Rhizophoraceae; genus Ceriops; species Ceriops decandra. The sequence goes on along the minus strand of JAHLGO010000169.1, from coordinate 5,947,682 downwards.
TTGTGTGTTCCATTAGAGGTTATAAAGAGGAGAACAATGATTGTACTGTGGTAAGGAAGATACTTAGAACCTTACCAAAAGCTTACAATGCCAAAGCTTCCTTAATGAAAGATTGGATAAACTACTCTTAAATGATTTGCACAGCATATTGATGGCTTATGAAATAAAAATAGCCCCAATAAAGAAAGAAAATAAGTACAAAGTGAAAAAGGAGTTGGCCTTCAAGGCAATGAAAAAATTAAAGATTAAAGACTAAAAAGAAAAATCCGACAACTACTCTAAAGAAGAAGATGGTAATACTGAACTGGATGAAATCATGACATACATCACCAAAAATATGAGAAAAAGAAAAGAAAGTATAAGGGAAAATTATCGTTGAAGTGTTTTAGTTGTGGAGACATAAGGCACTTTGTCGTGGCCTAATTAAAGAAAATAAAAGCAAATAGTGATGATTATGATGAACTGGTCCCAAGGTGGAGAACAAAGCAATCCAACTATTGTAAAGTTGGAAATTTAAGTTTCAAAGGAAAAAACCAATTTTTTAAATCCTAAAGAAGAAATTATTTAAGCAAGCAAGATGAAGAAGATTATAAGAAAGAAGTTAATGATGATTCTGTTGATGATGCTACAAAGAATGTACTGGTCGCTTAAGCAGATGTTGAACAAGAATCTTCAAGTGATGAGGAATCAATTGATAAGGAATTGGATGAGTTAGTATATCAATTTAAGAATGAATTAAGAGCTTGTTTGCACAAAAATAGCAAATTGGAAAAAGAGGTAAAGTATCTTAAGAAGCTATATGAAAATTTTGTTGTTAATGAATCTTATCTCTAAATGAAAGAAAAAGAGTTTGAAGCAAAAAAAGAAAGAGTACTTGAAGAGAATTAAAGAGCTAATTGTATTTAAGGCAGAGCAAGGCAAGATACATGAAGATCTTAGCACTAAGGTGATTGCACAAGAGCAAGAGAATTTTGTAAGCTAAGCTCCACATGGCCGAGTCCAAACTAAAGAAGTATAAAGAAAGCATCATGCAGCCATAGAAGTGAGAGAAGAGTCATCTTTAACAAATGTCATTAAGGAGGATTACCAAAAAATTGGATAAGTGTCTAAGCTAACAAAGTCCTCATTCTATAGGAAAGAAAGGACTTAACTATATTGAAAAGCCAAATAAGAAGGTAATAGAGAAGAATAAAATTATGTTTGTACCTGAAAGCAAGCACAATAACATTATGGAGAAGAGAAACCAACCCAAGCTAAAATGGGTTACGAAAGATATGGTGAAAACTCTCATAAAAAAGAGACAGGCTATCAAAGATGGAGAAAAGGTTGCCATAATAATTGCGGAAAATAAGAAACATAAACTTAGTGAAAGAAGAAAATCAAAATTTGAAGGATTTTGCTAAAGCAATTGTAAGTATGAGCACAATGCTAATATGTGCTGGAGTAATAGGCTCATAATAAAGAGGAATGTGAGGCAAGAGTTTAGGGGGAGACTTTAACAAGAAAGGAGACAATCACAAGTGAAAAAAAGTTATATTCCATTGAGAAAAAGATTTGATTTGCTGAAAGAAATTTGTGGAAGATGCGAAAAGGCTGGACATACTATTAAGGATTGCTTGACATTATTGCCCAATCAAAGAGTGCAAAGGAGAACACCTATACATGCTCCCACATTCAACCAACCATTGCTATCTGGTCAAGGAGTGCAAAGGAAAACAACTACACATGCTCCTAAATTTGTCCAAAGAAGAAAAAGAGGAAGAGAAACAACTATGGTTATGAAAGTAGCCTTAAAAGCTTCTAAAAAAGAAAAGTCATAAATCCTAAGCAATAGCTATTCTTCACACATGATAAAAGACTCCAAGATGTTAAAGAAAGTAGCAAAATATGATGAAGGGTCAATCATATTTGGAAATGATGGTACCTTAAAGACTAAAGGTGTTAATGCTACTGAAATTGGTGCAAAAAAGCTAAAATCGAAGGAAGTGTTTTATATTGAAGGGCTAAAACATAATCTCATCAGTGTTAGCCAACTATTTGATGATGGAGATAAAGTTAATTTCGACAAGAGCAATTATACAGTAAAGAAATTAAGTGATGGTGTTGTTTTTACTAAGAGAGAAAAAACAAATAGAACTTATACTAAGTTTCTAGAAGCAAAAACACAAACTACATAAGCACCAAAGATGAAAATTTGTTGTGGCATAAGAAATTGGGACATCTTAGACAAACGAGGCTAAACAAATTGTCTAAAAATGAAGTTGTGAAAGATGTACTTAAGCTGAAAAGAGAAAGAGATGCAATTTACAGCACTTGTCAAAAAAGGAAAATAGTGAATGCTACCTATAAAAATGTGGAGACTTAAACAAAGAAGTCATTAAAACTCATTCATTTAGATATATTCACCAAACCTTTATCAAGAGAGATATTCTAAAAGTTAAGGCTGAATTTATGTATTTAGCTACCCCTTATAGGCTAAGGTATACCTCTAACCCCTCTCCCTTTCCTTCTTTTATTATTCTTTAGATTTGTTGTCAAAGAGAGAGATATTTTGCATAAATTCAAAGAGAGTATATACTAATCAAAATGAAGAGTAGCTTAAAATAAAGAGATATTGTCAAGGGGGAGAAGCAAAGAAAAGAGGGAGTTAAAGGTACAAGTACATATAAAAGAGAAATGCATGTTTTATGAGGAGTTATGTATGTCAAAAGTTACTATTTATGCTTAATTATTGATTGCTAGATTTATTGTGTTTCCAACAAATCCAAAAAAGGAGATTGTTAAGTCTATCTTTGATGGATAATGTTGGATTTATTGTCAATAGCATCTCACATAGTTGTTCTTGTTAATTTGATGTTATGAATGCTATTGAGATATAGAGAAATTGTTGAGCAAAATCATTAATGGTAGGTCAACCATGAAGTTGATGAGTCAATGTTAATCATTAACCCTAAATTTTAAGGGTCATGGCTAATCGTTGACCTTTAACTATTGTCCTTAAATTTTAGGAAGTCGGTAGTGACCATTGACTATAAATTCTAAGAATCAAATCTAGTCATTGATTGTAGGACAATCCTTAGAAATCAATGCTAACTGTTAATAGGTGTGTAACTTTAATCTTAAGGCTTTATAAATACCTCCATATATCTTGTAAGACTAATGTGTGAGCTACAAAAAAATTATGAGAAGCAAGGGCTGCAGAAGTGAACGGCAAACCTAAAGCCAAAAAAAGGTGAATGGTAAACCTAAAGCCAAAGATAGGTTAAGTGGTAAAGAGAGTGACTGGCCAAAGCAAAGAAGGCAACCACCACTAAGAGAGGTGTAACACCAAGGAGAGGTGCAGCCAACTAAGAAAGGTGTAGCACTAAGGAGAGGTGTAACTAGTCAAGGAAGGTGTAATAGCTAGCAGCCCTACCAAACGGAGAAGGATTTGTAGAAGTTGGCAACCACACTAATAAAAAGAGGAGTTGCAATAACCAACAGCCCTACCAAAGAAAAAAAGCTATAACTGGCCAAACTAAAGGGAAAAGAAAAAGTTACAGTAGCCCAGGAAGAAGTTGCAGCAGCCACTCAAGGAAAAGTGTAACAATTGGCAAACCAATCAAAGAGAGGTGTAATTGGTAAACCAATCAAGAAGAGATACAGCAACTGGTAAACCAATAAAGGAAAAGGTGCAGCTACAATGTTTGTTTACAACATGTTGACAAAATTGGCAGAGCAATGTTTTTGAAGTCTGCATATGGGGTCCAATTAAGTTTTACTAGTGCTTTCTCCATCTGAAAAATAAAATGTTTACTAAATGTATTGATAAACAAGAATATTATATGTAGACTAAGATGTAATTGTTTATTGATGTATCTCCTTATATATATATATATAAACAAGATGTAAAAGAATTGTAAAGATATGCTCTTCATCTATCCTGTGTTTATGTCCATGTCAATATCCATATATGCAGATTCTTCATATTCCAATTTGGGAGGAAGATTTATAAGAAAATAAATTAATAAATAAACAAAATGTATACGAGTATAATAATCTATCTTAATCCAAGGAATTATTTTAGGAAATACATCCTATATGTTTTCTCAAAAAGTTTCAAGATCAGAAGGAAACATCGTATAAAGATCGTCTATAAGATTTTGTTTTTCAATAAGATCAGAAAAATCAATTTCAGAAATACACTGCACAAATTTTTCAATAGACATTATAAACAAATATTGTAAGTAAAAATGGAGAAATAAAAATGGAATTGGGTAGAAAAGAAAAGATAGAATTAAAAAGTGAACAATGATGACAAATATAGTAACCACGTGAGTAAACAGGAAATACAACAAAATATTATGAGAACACAAGCAAAAGTTTAAACACTTAGATAAAGATACATAAATATATAATAGTTAAGACAAATTGATATAGATAATAAGGATTAGAAGACAAAATATAAGAAGTGAAAATATTAAAACACAGATAACCAAATAAAGAGACACAAACATAGATGAACAAACATAAACTATACCTTTGATCTTAATGACCAAAGGGATCTAGCTTTCCACTCTTAGGTTTAACATGAACTAAGACAAAAGGTTTAACACCATATAACAAAAAGAGATAGAGAACAAAGTTCTTAAAGGTAAAAGAAGATGAACAGGAGTCATCCTACAAAAGACTGGATTCATTTTTTCAAAAGATTGTAAATAGTTGCAATATTGCTACCTATAATCCCAAGAGCAAAATAAGGAACACAACACCTTCACATACAACTAAAATCTCAAACTGCTCAAGGGCCACTTAAGAAAACTCAGAAACAATAATACAATACTTGAAACCTTAAGAAAATCTAAAATACCAATCCAGATGAAGAACAAGTGCACCTGATACAACTCATATACTCTGAAAACCCCTTAGGCTCTGATACCACTATCTTGGAACTACTTCAAAATGCCGCCATAACCAATTTCAGAAGCATCAGTTTCAACAATCTTCTGAAGAAAAGGGTTTGCAATTTGGAGACAAAGAATTTCTTTGACTAAAGATTTCACTTGCTGAACAACAGTAGAGTGATTTTCTGTCAAAAGACTAAGATTTTTCCTAAGCCTATTATGTAAAGGTTTTATGAGATTTTAAATATTTGGGATAAAATCAAGAACATAGTTCAAGCTTCTAAGGAATCATTGAAGCTAAGATTTGTTTGTAATTCTATCTAAAAATTTTTCAAAAAAGGCTAAAGACCTTTCAATGGAAGTGATGTTCCTTAGGTAATATAATGACCAAGGAAATAGATTTTTGTTTGGAATTAAGAGAGTTTTGATTAAAAAACCACAAGACCATTTTTCTTTGTAATTGAAAAGAATTTATATAAATGTTTAAAATGCTTTTCAATCGATTATGAGAAAACCAAAATATCATCAATATAAATGATACAAAATTTTAAATGAGGATGAAAAATGTCATTCATAATTTTTTGGAATTTAAAAGGAGTATTTTTCAAACTAAAGAGCATGATATTTCATTTCTATTGTCCAAATAGAATGTTAATGTAGTTTTATATTGATCCTTTGGATGAATTTGGATTTGTCAAAATCCAGATTTCATGTCAAATTTGGAAAAAATGCATGTTGAATATAATTTTTGTAATAAATCTTTTTTGTCAAGTATAGGGTAACTAATCCACTTAAGGCTTTGTTCAAGAGATTATAGTTGATAACTAACCTGAATGTTCCTCGTTCAATCTCAAAAGTTTGGTTGAGTACACATTGTGCAGCGTCTTCACATTAATGGAATTAACAAACATTTTATTTAGTCCAACTACTACTTTGGGTGGACAACAGTCACTCGTACTTCTAAAGTCTAATAACAATGCGTGGAACACAATGACTAGCATAGGGCCTTTGTTTCCATGCCGACCTTTCTGTTTTGTTTTTCCCTTTTTCTACCAAAAAGCCCTCACGTTTACCCTTTCAATATCCCCGTGTGAGAGACACACATAATGACGCGTGTTTTTAGGAAGCGTGCCACAACTAGAGACTGATAAACCGGAAGCGTCGGTGTTCTTCCTCTCCCTCTTTGCAGAGTCTCCATTTTAAGACATCCAAAAAGAAAAAAGAAAAAAAAGAAAGAAAGAAAGAAAGAAAGAAATTTGATTCTCTCCTCACGTCGGTCCGATTGAAGCGTAGCATAGAATCCGGCATCGGAAAGCTTACAGCAGGCACTTCAACAAGCCTATTGCATTTTCTTCCTACGAAACTACCTGCCCTAAAATAATTGGGTTCGAAATTTTGGATCCAAAAACTTCAATCTTTAAATTCCCCCAAACTAATCGTGCATATGCCAGAAAATAATCCATATACGCCCTGATACCAATATATATATGTATATATATATATATATATATATATAATAAATAAATAAATAAATAAAGACATAATTTTCATGTAAAATTTTGCTGTTAAATTAAAATACCTCAACAAAAAATAATTCCTCAGTTCAAGATTTTAGAATTAAATCAGTGACTTTTTAATATCATAAACAGTCCCAATCAAAATGAACTTATATTAAAAATCACTGGTTTTTCTTAATCCAAATACTTTAAAATATACAAGTACTCATACACTCACTATTTTATGAACGTTTTTGTCTCTCTTATTTTTATTACATTGTTCAGTTTACGAGGAGTAACAGAAGACATATTACTACTTTCCTTTTTAACCCTCCACTAATACATATGCCATTTTTATTGGGTCGGATCAAATTATTTAACCCATCGTGAACGTAAAACACGACCCATGAATCATATACAAACACACACCGAAATGAACATACAAAAAACAAAAAAGAAAAGAAAAGAAAAGAAAAGAAAAGGGTCGGAAGCATTAATCTTGACCATCAGTCAGTTGTGCGGTGGGACGCGCTTTGCTCTTGATATGGGTGGTCCAATGAACAGCTCAGTCTCCACATCTGAAACCGGACTGCCTTCTTCATATGGCATATCATCTCTTTGATTTTTTGAACCTTCCCATGGTTGCAGGCCGTACTGAATACCTAGATTTGTTCTCTAGTTACAAGTTTCAATTCAGTAAGATTTTGTCAACATTTAAAGCATGCATGCACTCGTGACCAAGCACACACACACACACACACACACACAAAAAAAAAAAAGGTTAAATATCCAAAATGAAGGAAGAAAATTGAAGACCGTGCTAACGTGAAATATGATTTCCGATATTACAACACCAAGTTCCAGGAAGAAGATAGGATTCCAAATTCTCTTTCTTCCCTCTCCATAGAATGAGAGAGAGAGAGAAATGAGAGAGAGAGAGAGAGAGAGAGAGAGAGAGAGAGAGAAGAGGAGGAGGAAGAAGGAAAAAGAAAAACAAATGATCTTGCAATATTATGGGACTCCTGAAGTCATCTTATCGGCTATTTCAGTGCCTTAACTCAGCATATTCAAGTCACAATGCAATGAGGTTGCTGCACAACGGAACCGGACATTGTATTTCCTTTATTTGATGAGGTGTCTAAGGTGGGACGATGCACTACATTGGTAATAGATAGATACAAGCACTAACAAAATTGAAAAGCAAACCTTCTCCTTTTCAGAAAGCCTTGCATTTTCAGCTGCCAATGCTTTCTCCTGACATGTTCGTACAATCGGGCACAGAAAGTTAGTGATCAAGAGACAAAGTAGATAAAATAAACTGTTTTCTTCAATTGCCAAGGACAAAGCGAACACGAGAAAGCATGCTCAATATAGGAGAAAATGTCCTCTCCATAAAATTCTATGTAACAAAATTAACTTAAATATTTCATTTTTTAAGAAACTTGTTGGCATCAAAATGAAGTACTAGTTTTAACTGAAGTCTACGTTTAACCTTAGCTGTCAATTACCTTTTCTTTCAGTCGCTTAATGTGTTCTTTGAAGGCCTGATTCTGCGAGCAAGAGGGAAATAATCATGTTAGCCATTCGGTTGGACAAGATATCAGGCAGAGACGCAATGCCAAAGTTCGTAACAAACCTTTTTAGCTTGAACTTTGCTCACACTGCTCTCCAACTGCTGCTCTATCTGGTGTAACTCTTCAGTGGTGCATGATTCTAAATCTTGTCCAAGTAGTTGCCTAAGGCATTGAAAATATCAACTTTAAAACCCTTCATGACATTGAGTTGAGAAAACACAAAGGTTTTAAGACTGGTCAGGCCTTCAAACCTTTTTGAAACTTCAAGAAGCTCAATCTTCTTCACCATGTCTGCTAATTCAGCCTTCAATTGCTGTCATTTTGAATGGAAATATATGGAAAAATAATTCAGTAATACAGATAACTTAGCAGCAAAGGAGGGCCATAATTGAAATAAAAAACAAAATGTTAAAACATTCAACATTGGAGGCATTTGGAAAATGGAGATCAATCAATGAAACGTTTCACTTCATTGTTTAGCTAACCTGCATGTTTTCTTCACTTAGCTTCTGGCTGGTTTGAGTGTCTTTCTTGTGCCTCCTATAACGTTCAATTGTCTCCTGCAAGCTGAAGTCGCGTAGCAAGCAATGAATAAGTTCCAATTTTTCTCAAAACTATTGAGGACTTTTCCTAAGTGGCAGAAGAAACAGAAAAAAGGAAAAAAGAAAAAAGGCTATCCTTTGCAGACAGCAGCCCCGGCGTCCGATCTAACTCCAGTAAAATGGTAAGTGGCCACGGACTGAGTGCTGCAAACTACAATCTGATTTCAAAACTTGCCCAAAGGGGTTTCTACATTCAACTACCAACACATATTAGTTCTGGTAAAAACCGGACTTACAAAAAAGCACAAGCATGTACTGCCTCAAAAAATGTTGGGATTTTTCTCAGAAGCATTATTTCGTTTCATGTGAATGTAGAACTACTCTTTTCAATCGTTTGGGAAGGAAGGTTATTCTCGCTTTTTGCAGGATTTTTTGGGACATAGTTCTCTCCAACCTCCATTGCTCAGAAAGGTCAAATCTTATGCCAATACTACCGACCAGAGTAAACGGAAGTAGAACTACCAAAAGCAACCAAAAAGAACTAAATTATAAAGACCATAAAAGATTGAGCTCTTACAGTACCAATAGCATGCTAGGATGTTCCAGACATCATCATGTTAATTTAATTGAATTCGCTGCATCGAGTATATATGTAAATAGAAACTATCAGGTGACCAGTTTATAAGCATAACGTATGAAGATTTCCTAAGCAAAACGGAAATGTGAATTCAAGAATTCCATAGTGTCGCTACAGCCATTACTCGTTTAGGGATAAAACCTCCTTCTTTGCATTGATTTCTCCACGACCGCAACTCAATCATTCCCAAGAGATTCATCAAATGGAATTGTAAGATTACATGTATTTGCATATGAATAATAACCTTTACGATCTTAGGTTAGATACAATTAATGCTTTACTGCACCAATAAGCATTCCAAACGTCAAAATGTGATGAATTACTCTAAAACCTGCATTTAAGCAGTTTTATCGTTCATCATATGTGGTCAACCGGAAAAAGTCATTGGAATGTTTGTAAGCAATTACATAACAAAAAAGATTTCCCACAACTCAAATTCTATAGCTCGATTAAAAGGTAAAAAATTAAAAGGTAAAAATAACATTAAAGAATAAAAGTTGAATCATAAAAGTCTAAATGCATGATAAAATTTATGTGCAAACACAGGAGAAAAGTGGAATCATTGCATGAAAACGATATCTTCAGCGCTAATGATATGGGAGAGTTGCTGGTTGCTAAGCTTAATTACTTTAAAGATTCTAGAGTAGTTAAAAATTTGAATATTTCAAGTTGAATAAACTTTTTTATATCTAAAAAGAGATGAAATTGCATGTGAAAGTTTTTGTGTGAAAAACAATAGATTAGCAATTGGATTCATTTTGAAAAACTTAGTCTAGATGAGAATTTGAACTTTCTGAAGCACTTTCATTCTAGCTTACGTTTGTTTGTCTAAAATTACCTATGGGTGAGTATAAACAGATGGGTGTTTCTTTCTTCTTCTTTTTTTTTTTTTTCTTTCTATGAGAATCAAGGTCATATATAAACTTGCACTCAAGTCATGGATTTAAGAAAAAATAGAGAATACATGAAGAGTGCACAAATATATAGAGCCATAAAAGGATTGCTTGACCATAATGAAAAAGCATAAATGGAAATTCATGATCGTTGTTGTGTTCCCAAGAAAACTTCCATGGGCAAGGTCATGAAGATTGCAATGATTGAACATAAAACATTAGCAACACTGTATTTTTTGATATTTGTAGGGGGACGTTAAAACTAATTTTGAGATTGTAGAATGGAATCGTTGAGAATGCCGTTATTTCAACGAGCTTTTACTGTTATTTTAGTCACTGGATTCTATACTTAAGATTTTCTAAATAGATTTTATACAAGCAATAGTGTTCCTACGACATTTTCTTACTCGAGTCATTACCAACCAAAAACAATGTGACCGGTAAGAACACGCAAAATCATCCGCTTTAATTTAAAATGGGGCCTCACATGCTTAACATAAACATCAGCATCAAACTGAGACACGAGAACTGAGAAAGACCTAGATGGTTGGACACTCGGAGCCGTTACGTGTTTTACATTGTGACAATGTTAATATGACCAATTCGCAATCAAAACTTCTACTGTTGAGTGAAACTAACACCTTCCCATTGTTTTATTGCTGCATGCAAAAGCAAGTAGAAGAGGAACTTGGGATGATGTGGCCTATTCACCATTTCAGCTACCCTCATTTTCTTTCTCTTGTATTCTTGAAAGTAAGATGATTGAATCTATATAGAGATTCACATGTAAAAGACAAAATGACTCTCTCTTTCTCTCTCTCTCTCTCTCTTTTTTTTTGTTTTCTTTATCCTAATTTGAATAGGAATTATTAGGTAGGTGGGCTACAGATTATCTACCACAAAATGAAAGAGGAGGGCAACTTAAATTTTTTTTTTCTTTTTTTTGGTGCAAAGGACTAAATACAAATTAAGGCAAAAGGGAAAGGCTGAGGCTACCTTTACTTACATGTTTATTCAGCGTACTTATAGTGTGGCGCTGTGAATTAATAGATTCTCATTGTATGTTGCGTCCAATTTGCTCAAAGTTGGTTCAATTTCCTAATAAGCATACTTAAAAATTTTATTAAAATACGTACTAGTGTCAATTACTATCCTTTTCGCCCTATCATGCGATTTAAGTACTAGTTAAAAGCCCCCGAGGTTGGCTGGTCATGTGGATGTCTTCTTTCAAATCCGTCTCTGAAGATTTTATAGCACCAATAGTTTTTCAAAGGAATAGAGGTTGAATTTTTTAGTTTTTATCTTCTTCTTCTTCTTTTTCTTCTCTTTTTTTTTTTTTTTTTTGACAAATATTCCTCATCCAAAGTAGCTAGCCCAAAAGACCAAAAAACACTAATAAGATCAAGGGAATTAGAAAAAGAATCTCTACAAGAACATGGGGATCAATAAGAGAAGATCTGTAAACTATGATTATGATCTGAAACTGGTCCGTGTAGCGAAAAAGCGAGAGAGAGAGAGAGAGAGAGAGAGATCATGCACATATCCCTAAGGTGCAAGTACTAGCTTATCCGTATGAACATGAAATTTAAAGTTAGTTTCAAACCTCAAAAGGAACAAAAAAAAAGAAAAAAACAAAAACAAAGATCTAAACCTATTAATTCGATTGTCCCAGAAAAAGCATAAGGTATAATTTAATTGAAAAAAAAAAGCATAAAATAAAGTAAATTAGCGGAGTAAATCAGTGAAAAAGTGGTACCTGGAGCTTGCGAATTCATACAACTTCCCTTTTGGAGAAAGGACAATCAGGGCAACCTCAGCATCGCAAAGAACTGACAGCTCAAGTGCCTTCTTAAGCAGCCCATTTCGCCGCTTGGAGAAGGTAACTTGCCTGCTAGTAGCATTCTCTATGCGCCTCATTTGACTCTTTCCTCTCACCATTTCTCTACAGCTAGACAAAAGCAAAGAAGTCTTAACTTTATCTATTCGAAAGAATCAAAAGCCGTAAAATTGAGATAGTCTGCTAAGGAATTAAAGGGCTTAGTTTTGGAGGGACGTTGAGAAAGTCTCTTACCAAATACGCTATACCCTGAAGAGTTTTTGAGGTAAAAAGGCTTTGAGAACCGAAGAAATCTGAGATTTTTGTGAGCAAAACTAGGTAAACCCCACCATTGCGGAGTTAAATTTTGTGATGGATTTATTTACGGAAGCACCACCCCCATGTTGGTTTAGTATTTAATGTAAGCGTGTTATGTGAAAGGGAATGCGAGGGGTAGACAGATGAGAGAGTTAAGTGTGTGTGTGTGTAGTCTGAAATTTCATCTTCAAAAAATGTTACGAGGCTCGTTTTTATACCAGATTTTGTGCCCAAAAAAAAAAAAAAAAAACAAGCGGGGGTGGTCTCAGTTCAGTCATTGAATCTCGACCAACCGGTAACCATTCAACTTAACTTAACTTGAGTTAGTTACTTACTACTAACCAATTAGAATTTTCATTTTATCATAGAAAGCTAACACTATTTCATGCGTCGGTTTAAAAATTTAATTTCAATATTAAAATAAAATCTAAAATTTTGTGAAATATTACAACTAGAAATGGATTATTTGTGACCTTGCAATTGATTCATTCTCACTTAATTTCCTTTACCCTTTATTTCGATAACCGAGTAGGGAAGAGAGAGAAAATGAAAATGAAAGTAATAAAATGAAAAAAAAAATTTAAAAAAATACTCACTTTATGTATCAGAAAGGATAATTTGCAAAAAAAAAAAAAAAAAAGTTAAAATTGTTTGTTTAAAAAATAGTGAAAAGTAAAAATGTGTTATAATTCTAATTATTTCCTTGTACTAAACTTTATGAGTCTTAATAAAAATTAACTAATTTGAGTAAATTATTTAATTTATAGATCCAAATCAATAATTCTCTTTTTAAAATTGAGAAAAATGAATTTAGTAAATATAAAAAAAATTCATGTTTCTCACCATTTTCTCTTAATTTGTCTTCCTTCCAATGTTAGTCACACCACCAAAAGCAACCACACAAACCCACCTTTCCCTTATTCATTAATATTCTCACCATATCACTGACCACATATACATATATATATTCTCACCTTATCAGAGCTCCTCAAAACCCTCCTATATCAAGAAGAAACAAAATATGCCACTATAAGTCTTACCATATTTAGAGGATGAAAACCACAAAAGTTTGCTTCTTTTAGTAAAAATCATGACAAAAGCCTACCAAAAGCAGAAAATACACATCAAAATTTTGACGAGATGAGAGAGACACGTGGTGGACATGGCCATTTTCTTTTTCCTCCCTAACCTTATTCCCTTTTTCGGTTGCTTTTTCTGATTCCGATAAGGGTCTGTGTTTTTGGTTGAAAAAGGAAATAGTAGAAAATTGGCTCATTCTAGTTCTAATGAGTGGTGGCCAAGAGATTTATGAGGAATATTGGGCAAATACTCTGAGAGAGTGTGAGAGAGAGAGAGAGAGAGAGAGAGAGAGAGAGATGGGGGGTGGAGGGCCTAAAATAGTTCAATGCTGTCATCTTCCGTACAATAACGTGGGGAGTGAACCAATGAGGAATCGAAAACGCATCCAGGGTGTGCTCATCACCTTTTTCTCCTCGTCAAAGCCACGAGTGATCTGGGTTCATTTCACACTCCAAGCTTCACAGGGAAAGGCACAAAGGGGTGGGCACTACCGGCACTGCCAATTTGACACGTCCCCCGCTCTTCTTCCCATCGTCCTATGGGATGCTCCCCCTCTCCCCCCCTATGTTCTGTTGCGAAACAGATATCTAAATTGCTGACCCCACCATGTCTCTCCCATTGATGCCACATGCTATTCTCCTTTGTTCTTTTTTTTTTTTTTGTGTGTGTGTGTGTGTGTGGAAATATCTCTCTGTAGTAATGCGGAGAAAGTCATCAAAGAGAACTTCTTGGCTTCTTCGCTCAGGTGCTCTCACGAAGTAGACTTAATTTGCGATGGATAAAATGTGATTATCATATAGAAAAGGATTCATATACTTCTGTTTGTTGTCCCTTTTGTGGAAACATACAAGGTTTTTGTCGTAGTAGTAGTAGTCTATCCATAAGCAGCTTGGCCCCCCCCCCCCCTCGCCTTTTTCTTTCAAGGTAACAATTCTTATTGAAATTACAATATAAATTTTTATGATAAAATTATACGTAATATTTTTAACTTTTTTTTTTATTTTATAGACTAAATAATAATTGCTATATATGGCTCCTAGAATTCCCAGGCTCCTTTCCTTTTCCTCGCTGACATTTGATGTTCCCCACCCCCGAGAGCCTTTCTTTTCGAATTTTAATGTGCTTTTTGTACGAGAGATGAGAGCTTTCAACTTTCATATTCTTTGGCTCGGGACTATCCAAAAGGCTTGGGATTGGAGTACAACCTGCAAGTGGATACGGGAGGATTCTGAAATTTGAGCTTGTGGCTACCATCTAACAGCTGCAAAATATTGACAGATGCTCAAGCATCAATGTACGCACATTAGCGATTCCACGTTTTCATGGCAGTTGATGAGGTAATCACCAGTCGTCCGCTCTCTCCAAGAAGTGTTTGGCCACACGATTTGTTTCCTTTGGGGACGATCAAATTCTAAAGGGTGGGATTTTGCTTCCATACGGTCCCCATCCTGCTACTGCCCCACATTAAACATAACATCCCCCCAAAATCAGCAGATTAATCCAACTATTCTCTGTACAAGCAAATACTTCAATAAAAGAAGTACTTAAACATCTAGTTTAAAAGTTTCGAATTCTAACCATAAAAGAAAGCGTAGAAATATATATTGAAAATGAAACCAAAACCAAAAAAATAAATAAATAAACTCATGGCCCAGTAAAATAATGCAAGTAAATTTTAGAGTCGTAAAATATATTTGCAGAATAAAGAACAAACGATCCGATGCTACAGTCTAAATTTCCGCTTTCTTCCCCAAGAAATTGGATGGCATTAGCATTATGTTGGTGATTTTTCCTTTTTATCTTCCGATTCATTTCATTTCTTGTACTTCTCATTTTATTTTTTTCCACCAGACTTCTACTGTTCTACAAAAAAATTAGCACTCAGTACACCACCATCAGAAATTTATTATGTTTCTTAGGAAACTAGGAATCACCCAATAGTCACGGCGTATTTATTAAAGAACGTGGTCCCATATATATATATATATATATATAGAGAGAGAG
>JAHLGO010000169.1:5859815-5889482 GCA_020615895.1 Ceriops decandra | reverse complement strand
TAATTCTACAAGTGGTTAAGGAGTGATACTTCCATACCATAACTGTATCTCTTGATAACAAGAGTGGCTTATGTGATTTAGGAGTGATCCTATCACACTGTAGACATAGCTCGCACATTATGAGTGAATCACGTAAAAATTGTCATGTATTCTTGGGTGCTTACGCATTAATTTTTATTCGTACGATTGCGTTCACATAAAAGAAAAAATTAAAAATTGGATCATTGGTTCTATGAAGCCACAGAAGTTAAATCCAGATCGATTTATAAAAAAAAGATAGCTCATATTGATTCACCTCCCTTCTCAGTGTAAAACTTATAATAGTCCTCATCAAAATTAATATAAGAGTGAAAGAACTTAAACCATTATAAATAATTGTAGCTTAGTTTGATTAGTTTGGCTAGTTTGGCTATTTGAGCCGTAGATATTAGAAATAAAATTGTCCTTCATGTCTTTTATATTATTAATTTGTCTAATAACCAAATCTTCAATATCCAACATTTAATTTTTCAAGGATAAAAAATAATAAAGTAAATTTTCAAAAGGGGATAAATGATAAGTAATTAAAAACATGACAAGAAAAAATATATGTGTAATCAATGTCTAGATTCAATGTGTTAGGTGTAAGAGGGTTATTTATTATGGAAAATAGTTAGATTTTTTTATTATCCTTATATTTATAAAATGAACCTTATGCTTTAGTATTATAAGGTAGTTTGATTTGGTTTTTATGGTTTTTGAACTTCCAAAATCGTAATCAAACCATTAAATGTAGTTTGCTTAATTTGCAAACTATATTCAAACCATTCTCAAAGATTATAGTGATTGTAGTTTTATTTTGATTAGGTTGGTTAGGTTGAGTAGATTAAATGATCTAATGGTTTGATTTTGGGATTTTGTTAAGAAATGATAATAGATTTACTACAAATTTTAGGAACAACAAAGTCCTTTGGCATAGGAATAAGCAAAAGCTCTTCTTGCATCATAGGACTTTCTTTTTTGCTTGTTTGCATCCTTTATTCTTTTTTAGGAACTTCAAGCTCTCTTTTAAAGTGAAAATTGAATATTTTTGTGGTTATTTTTTAATT
Source organism: Ceriops decandra (assembly GCA_020615895.1). Taxonomy (NCBI): domain Eukaryota; kingdom Viridiplantae; phylum Streptophyta; class Magnoliopsida; order Malpighiales; family Rhizophoraceae; genus Ceriops; species Ceriops decandra. Next base: position 5,888,394 of record JAHLGO010000169.1, on the reverse strand, counting down.
GTGCTCATGGAAAATAATGATGATGTTATTGACATTGACTTTAGTGATGTAAAGCAATATTTATCAAATAACCAATCCCTTTTCCTCTTTAGTAGCCTTTAGACTAATAAGTCCTACAATGTAAAAATTTTTCTAGATACAATGAAGCTTCTATGGAAACTATAGAAACACTTAGAAGTAAAAGATATTGATTTCAATTTATTTAGCTTCTACTTTAATAGTTTGTCAAACAAAAATTCTTTTTTGGAAAATGGTCTTTAGGCCTTTATCAAACAAGTTCTGATTTTCAAAGAAATCATTAGGAATGGACAGTTGTTAAAAATTAATCCATTTTAAGTTCCTTTTCAAATTAGAGCTTACAATTTATCTTTTAAGGCTATAATGAAAGTAAAGACAAAGGTATTTGGAAATTGAGTAAAGACCTTCCTAAAAGTAAATGTGGGGAGCTTAGGCAATAACAATCATTTTTTAAGATCTTAGTGTCACGGGACCATTACCCTCTCCCCAAATGACAGCCTTTTGGGGTATATAGTGTCCACGTTTATAAGGCCTAGGAATCCCTTTCTCCTTTCCAATGTAGGACTCTGTCACATTCTCCCCCACCGAATCCATTAATGTCCTCCTCGTGGATTGGGTCCCCCCCACTTACTCCTAAGCCTAGAGCACTTGGCAGCGGACATCGGATTCGGGTCCGACCAGCTCTGATACCACTTGTCACAAGGCCATTACCTTCTCCCTAAAAGATAACCATTTGGGGTGTGTAGCGCCCACGTTTATAAGGCCCAAGAATCCCCTTCTCCTTTTCGATGTGGGACTTAGTCACACTAGGCTCTCTTTAATGTATGCAACGCTTTTGTTAAAAGAGTTTGGATACATTAGAATGGTGTCACCAAAATTTGAATTCCACTTAAATACAAAAGGCTTCCCATTTTTGTTATATCTACAATTATTTGGGCCATGATATCAACAAATGTGAGTTAACTAAGAACAATGATGATAAAATATTTTATTTGTCTAGAAAGCATTGTACCAATTAGGATCATAAAATTGAGTTTGTTAGGATGAAAAGAGGAGGGGGTTTATTTCAATCCTTTACTAGTAATAATGATTTATTAGGCCATTTTAGGCATTTAGATTGATTACTAGTTTTGAGTTCATAGATGAAATATCCAAAATGGTGCAAAATATTACAAAAAATCATGCTTTTATTGAAAATCCAATTAAAGATATAAATCTTTTTAATGCCAAAATCATTGATTTAATGTTGAATGATTCTATTAGAGTATTACTACTATCTAGATTAAGGATCATAAATTGAGAGATTTTGTTTTTAAAGATATCAATAAGTTAGCTAAGAATCTCACTAATCAACCTAATGATCCTAATGCTAGCCTACCAAAAAAGGCTTATCCATTGATTCTTAAGATAAATCAAACTTTAATTAATATAATATGCCTTTTTTTTTTTTAAAGAAGCACCAAATTGAAACTACAAGGCAAAAAGATCAAGGCCCAAATCTAATACTGGGAAATCCTTGTCAAATAAATGCCTAAACAATGTGAAGTTGGTTAATATGATAGAGGAAGCAAAGTGTCGCTATAAACTATCTCAAATGGTGATGTAATCCTTTCCATCAATCCTATATTAGTAGAGGCTACTAGGTAACCCTACCAATTATAAAGAAAACACTTTGTTGGAATTGTCAAGGTTTTGGGGCACCATATGTAGTTTACAAGCTAAAAAGGCTTATTTCTCCTCAAGTCCCTGCCTTAGTCTTTCTTATAAAGACAAGACTCAAAGCTTTTCAAATGAACAAAATTAAATTTAGATTAGGCTTTTCAAATAGTTTCTTTATGTATTATAGGGTATAGGAAAGGATTAGAGGGCATATTGGAACTTTTGCAACAAGACCCTTATATGGTTAGTTTACAAATTGCCTTTAAAAATCATATATATGTTTATGTATCTGATTGACTTCTAAACTAAAACTAGCATTTCATTAGTATTTATAATTAATCATATGATCAAGATAAGGTACTAATATAAGAGCTACCTCAAAATTGAAACAAATAGTGCATTTTGCTATAGTTATGCGGTGGTGATTTCAGTGAGGTCTTATATTCATGAAAAAAACTAAGTGATTAACCATGACCTATAGAGTACATAAATATTGAACTTGGTTATTGGGGTCTTGAATTTATATGGGTAATAAGAGATATGAGGAAGACAATATTCAAGAAAAGTTACATAGAGTAATGGCTAATGAGCATCTCCTTAAACTCTTTATGGTAACCATAGTTGTTTGTTTATCCTACTTGAGTTTTAATGATAACCTAATTAATGTGTGATCTATTTTAGGTCTCATACTGAGAAAGAGCATGAATTAGTATCAATCCGGATTTAACCTTTGCGACTTGTTAGAGTCGATAATCTAATTTTTTATTTTTCTTCTTTACGTGAGCGCGATTGTATGAATATAAATTAATGTGCAAGCACCTAAGCACATGTGACAATTTTTATGTGGTTTACCTACAATGTGTGAGCTATGTCCACAATGTGATAGGATTACTCCTAAATCACATAATCCACTCTTATTATCAAGGGATACAATTTGGTTGTGGAAGGATCACTCTTTAACCACTTGTCTTATTAACCATTTATAATGATCTCCTGATCACTTTAAAAGTATCCCACCCTATTTTTCAACAAATTTATCAAGAGTTTATGGTCAAACCTTTCTTGGAAAATGATCACTCAATATGTACAAACTGTTAGAGAAGAATATGGATCTTTTCCTTCCTTTGTTGCCAATGTTATCTCACCCACTACCGGTGCTACACATGATGCTAATGTTGTCCTTACGCATTGCTATTACTGTCCACATGCATTACTATTACTATTCGTGTGCACTGGTCTTGCTGTCAGCATGCATAGTTGCTACTATCCACTTACACTATTACTACAGTCTGCACACACTCTGCTGTCTGCACGTACTACGACTATTGTCTACATGCACTATTCTTGTTATCTAAGTGTGCTACTGCTATCTACTTGTGCTACTGCTGCTATTTGCCCATGCTGTTGTTGTCTACTCGTGTTGTTATTGCTATGCCCACGTGTTGTAGCTATTTTCTTGCATCATTGTGTCTAGTGCAAGACCCTTATGTTGCTACTCTACCTCCTATTAGACTCACATACTGCTTTTGTCTCCTTGTTTGTCTTCCTTGGCTGCTTTGTTGGTTTGCTGGTGCGGCTGCCTTGGTAGTGTTTATAGGTGTGAGTATATCCTCCTAGACATGTTATTGGTGTAAGGAAGCCTTTTGGATATGTTGTTACTACTAGGAAGTCTCCTAGACATGTTGTTGCTGCAAGGAAGCCTCCTAGACATGTTGTTGCTGCAAGGAAGCCTCCTAGACATGCTGCTGCTGCAAGGAAGCCTCTTGGATGTGCTGCTATTGCTGGGAAGTCTTCTAGATGTGTTGTTGCTGTTGATATACCTTTCTGGACGTGCAAGGACATGCTACTGGTGCTGGTATACCCTCATGGACCTATAGGGACATCTACTGTTACTAGTATACCCTCTTGGATGTATTAGGACGTGATGTATCTACTAGTACACCCTCATCGATGTGCAAGGACATGTTGCTGGTGCTAATATACCCTCATGGACCTATAGGGATGTTTGCTGCTGCTAATTACCCTTTTGGACATGTAAGGATGTGCTATTAGTCTGTTGGAAAGCCTTCTTGTGTGCTAGTGTGGTGGCCGGCTGCTACTATCACCTTTGTGAGGGTTTACTAGTGTAGTGGCTGTCTTGGTAAGGGTTTGCTGGTGTGGGTGGCTGGTTACCTTGCTCTTTTTCTTTCCTCTTTGGCTAACTACATCTTATTGCTTCCCCTTGGTGGCTATTACATTCTTCTTGGCTAGCTACCTTACTGCCTCTCCATGGTAGCTGACTACCTTGCCCTCTTTCTTTCTTTCCTTGGCCGACTGCCTTACCTTTGCCATTCACTCAATTTTCTATAGCCTTTTTTTTTTCTTTTTGCAAGACACCTAAGGGTATTTATAAAGCCTTGGGATTAGGATTACATGATTATCAACGATCATCATTAATTTTCACATGTTACCCTACAATTAACGACTAAATTTAAGTCCTAAAATTTAGGGTCAATGGTCAACGGTCAATCTTGATTCCTAAAATATAGGGTCACAGTCAACATTGACTCCTTAATGCCAAGGTTGACTTGTCATCACCAGTTTCTCCCAATGACCTCACTACATCTCAAAGGCATTTATAACATCAAATCAACATATATAATCATGTGAGATGGTGTTAACAATAAATCCAACATTAACCATCAAATGTGGGATCAACAATAGCCCCCTTTGGATTTGTTGGCAACACATTAAAGCCAACAATGCACATATAATAACCTTTGACATTTATAACTCCCCCTGCATATTGTCATTCATAACTTTCCCTGAAACATGCATCTCTTGCTACTCCCCCTTTCTGCTTCTCCCCCTTTATCCATCAATCTACTCCCCCTTTTTATAAGTATACAACTTTTTTAGATTTATGCAAAATATCTCCACCTTTGACAACAAATCCAAAGAATAATATAAGAGGGAAAGGGAGAGGAGGTAGAGAATACCTCAACCTCTAGGGGTTGGTTGAATACTTAAGTTCAGCCTTTTTTTTTTCCAAGATGTCCCAATCTTTCATGCCACAACAAATTCTTATCTTTAGTGCTCATGTAGCATGTGTTTTTGCTTTTGGAAACTAAAAATAAGTTTTCATTTATTCTTTCACCCTTGGTCAGCACGACACCATCTTTTAATCTCTTTACTGTATAGTCATTCTTGTTGAAAGTAACTTTATATCCATCATCATAAAGCTAGCTAACATTAATGAGATTGTATTTTAGCCTTTCAACATGACTTACTTTCTTTGATTTTATCTTTTCTACACCAATTTCAATAACACCGATGCCTTTAATCTTTAGGGTATCATCATTGCTAAATTTGACTGATCCTCCATCATATTTTGCTACTTCTTTGAACTTCTTGGAATCTCTTATCATATATGAACAACAAACATTATCTAGGATTCATGTTTTCTTTCTTAAAAGATTTTAAGGCTATTTCTATAACCATAGACATTTCTCTTACTTTTATTCTTCTTAGGCTAAATGTGGGAACATGTGTAGGTGTCCTCCTTTACACTCCTTGACTAGGCAACAATGATTAGTGTGTTCACCTTTGCACTCTTTAACTGGGTAACAATGGTTGGCATGTTCTCCTTTGCATTCTTTGATTAGGTAGCAATGTTAAGCAATCCTCAACAGTGTCTCTGACCCTTTCACATCTTCCACAAATCTCTCCCAGCACATTAAACCTATTTTTAGTAGAATATGACTTCTTTCCACTTTAGACTACCTCTTTTCTTAATAGAGTCTCCCCTTAGACTTTTGCCTCACAATCTTCTTCATTATAGGCCAAGTATACCAAGAAGCATTAGCTTTGTGCCCATACTTACCATAACTCCAACAAAAACCTACAAACTTAGATTTACTTCTTTTACCAAGTTCATTTCTTCTTCTTTAGCAACTAGTATGACAGCTTTCTCACAATCTTTGACAACTTGTCTCCTTTGAATAAAAGTTTCCATCATATCTTTCCTAACCTATTTTAACTTGGATTGGTCTCACTTCTTCATCATCATTGTCACTTCTACCTTCTCACTCTGCTTTTCAATGTAGTCAAGTCCTTTCTTTCCTATGAAATAAGGTCTTTGATTGCTTAAACACTCATCCATCTTTTTGGTAGAATCCTTCTTAATGAAATTTGTTGATGATAACTCTCCTTTTACTTTCTTGGGCTACATAAAGCTTTCTTTATGCTTTTTAAGCTCAGACTTGGCCTTATGAAGTTTGGCTTGTAAAGTCTGCATCTCTTGCTCTTATGCAATCACCTTAGCACTAAGGTCTTTGTATATCTTACCTTACTCTGCCTTAGACCTTCACTTAAAGATTAGATTCATCAGCAAAAGACTTTTCACATAGCTTCTTGAGATGAATTACCTCTTTTTCCAGCTTGCTATATTTACACAAGTAAGCTCTTAACTTATCTCAAGTTGTTGTAACAACTTATCCTTTTCCTCTTTTATTGATTTCTCTTTACTTAAAAATTATTAATCATCATTTACTTGAGCAATCAGCACATCCTTTACAACCTCATCATTAGAATCATCATCATTTTTTTCTTTAAAATCTTCTTCCCCTAACTAGTTCAGGAAATTTCTTCTTTTAGATCTGAAGAACTTCTTTTTCCCTTTGGCACATGAATTTTCAACTTTAAAATAACTAGATTGCTTTGTCCTCTTCCTTGGGACTAGCTTATCATCATCCTCATTGTTTGATTCTCTTCCCCTTGGCCACAGTAAAGTGCCTAATTACTCCACAGCTTCAAAGGTAGGTTTCCTTTGTACTTCCTTTTTTTTTTCCTCATATTATTGGTGATGTATCTCATGACCTCATCTAGTTCAGTATCCCCATTTTCTTCTTTAGAGTTGCTGATGGATTCCTCTTCTTGGTCTTTAATCCTTAACTTCTTTATTGCCTTGAAGGTCAGCTTCTTTTCTGCCTTAGACATCTTTTCTTTCTTCATTAGGGTCATTTTCATTTTATAAGCTACCAATATGTTATGTAAGTGATCTAAGGGCAGTCTATATAGATCTCTATCTTTTATGGAAGAGACTTTGGCATTATAAGTTTCTAGTAAGGTTCTAAGTATTTTCTTTACCACAATAACATCATGGATCTCCTTTATACAGTTTCTAATGAAGTACACAATTTTTGTTGAATCTTGTGAAGAATACATCCACAGTCTCATCATTCTGCTCCTTTAGATTTGTAGCTTGGCTTCTTTCATAATCTTGTCTCATTCATAGATATTTTCTAATTTGTCTTAAATTTGCTTGGCTATATTACACCTCATCACCTTGGTGAATTTTTTATCAGATAAGGAGGCATATAAGGTATTTTTTGCCTTGTCATCACATTACAAGTTCTTCTTATTAGTCGGCATCATAGGATTACCTTTAGTAATGGGAATAAAGCCACTAATAGCAAACTTAAACACATCAAGACCAAGAGATATTAGATTTGAGAGTATTTTATTCTTCCATAACTAATAATTATATCCATCAAACATAGGGATGCCCTTGCTGTTAACACTGTTCATGCTATCTATGATCTCAAGTAGCAGTAAAAATAAAAACTCACACAATAATGCATAACTTTACTTCAAAGCAGAAAATTTGAATCAACAAAGGAATCAGGCTTTGATACCACTTGATGAGAACCATTTTAGGTCTTACACTGAGAGGGGGTGAATCAGTTTAAGATATACTCTTTTTATAAATCAATCTGGATTTAACCTTTACAACTTGTTAGAGTTTATAATCCAATTTTTTATTTTTCTTTATGTGAATCGTACGAATATAAATTAATGTGCAAGCACCCAAGCACATACGGTAATTTATACGTGGTTCACCCATAATGTGTAAGCTATATCCAAGATGTAATAAGATCACTCCTAAATTACACAACCCACTCTTGTTATCAAAGGATACAATTTGATTATGGAAAGATCACTCTTTAACCACTTACAATGATTTCTCGATCACTCGAAAGGTATCTCATCCTGTTTTTTAACAAATTTATTAAAAGTTTATGATAAAACCTTTCCCGGAGAACGATCACTCAATATATACAAACTATTAGAGCAGAATATGAATCTTCTCCTTCCTTTATTGCTGGTGTTGTCTCACCTACTACTGGTGCTGCACAGGATGCTAATGTTGTCTGCATGCGTTGTCATTGCTATTTATGCATGTTACTAATATTATCTGCATACACTACCATTGATGTTTGTGTGCGCTGCTCCTACTATCCGCTTGTGCAGCTGTTGCTGTCCATACACATTTTTCCTACTATCTAAATGCACTACTACTACTATTTGCCTTTATTGCTGCTATCCTCAAGTGTTGCAGTTATTTTCTCATACCGCTGCCACTATCCTTACGAGTTGCAGCTATTTTCTCATGTCACTGCTATTATCCCCATGCATTGCAGCTATTTTCTCGCACCACTACCATTATTCCTATATGTTGCAATTGTTTCCTTGTATCACTGCCACTATCCTCATGCGTTGCAACTATTTTCTTGCGCAATTGATACTATCCTTGCGCACTACTGTTGTTTGCTAGTGCACCACCTACTGTTGCATGTTGGTTGATAGTATAGGACCCTTGTGTTACTACTCCATCTCCTGCTAAACTCATATGTTGCTTCTGCCTCCTTCTGGTTTGTCTTTCTTGGCTACTTTATTGGTTTGTTGGTGCAGTTGTTGCCTTTGTGATATTTATTAGTGCAGTTGTTGCCTTAGTGGTGTTTATTAGAGTAGGTATATCTTCCTAGATGCCGTGATGGTGCAAGGAAGCCTTCTGGATGTGTTGCTATTGTTAGGAAGTCTCCTGGACGTCATGTTGGTGCAAGGAAGCCTCTTGGATGTACTACTACTACTGGGAAGTCTCCTAGATGTGTTGTTGCTAATGGGAAGCCTCCTGGACATGCTACTACAGTAGGGAAGTCTCCTGGATGTGTTGTTGCTACTAAAAATTCTCCTAGATGTGTTGTTATTGCTGAGAAGTCTTCTAGACATGCTGCTACTACTGGTATACCCTCTTAGATGTGCAGGGACGTGCTGCTAATGCTAATATACCCTCCTGAACTTGTAGGGACATCTCTTGTCGCTGGTATACCCTCCTGGATATGCAAGGACATGCTGCTGGTGCTAATATACCCTTATAGACTTGCAAGGACATTTGCTGTTGCTCGTATATCCTCATAGACGTGTAAAGACATGTTGTTGGTTTGCTGTAAAGCCTTCTAGATATGCTAATGTGGTGGTCAATTACTGCTATCACCTTTGTGAAGGCTTACTAGTATAGGTGGCTCACTACCTTTCTCTATTTCTTTCCACCTTGGTCAACTACACCTTGCTGTTATACTCTCCTTGGTTAACTGTACCTTACTACTGCACTCTCCTTAGTTGACTACCTTGTTGCCTCTACTGCTGCATTCTCTTTGGCTGGCTACCTTGCCTTTGCTGCTTACTTAATTTTCTATAACCCCTTTTTTTCTTTTTGCAAGACACTTAAGAGTATTTATAAAGCCTTAGGATTAGGGTTACATAATCATTAACAATCATCATTAATTCCTACATGTTGCCTTATAATTAACAACCAGATTTAAGTCATAAAATTTAGGATCAATGGTCAACATTGACTTCTTAAAATTTAAGATCAATGGTCAATCTTGACCCTTAAAATTTAAGGTCACAATCAATATTGACTCTTGAATAGTAGAGTTGACCTGTCATCATTGGTTTCTCCCAATGACCTTACTACATCTCAACGACATTCATAATATCAAATCAATACATATAATCATGTAAAATGGTGTTGACAACAAATTCACATTAGTCATCAAAGGTGGGCTCAACAATATGTCTGTCTTTTCTTATTTTTATCATGTAAGTGAAAAGAAAAAAAAAGGAAAATTTTTTGGCTTGAAAATAAAGGGCTTTAAGATTTATCCTATGATGCAATTATAGCAAATTTTTAGCAATATATGGGGATTGGTATGATTGTAGCTAATTTTCATGCCATAATTAAAAGCTGTAAAAAGGTTTTGATGAGTTAGGAAGAAGAGACTTTTGGTTTCGTAAATAATCAACTTCAAGAATATAGGCAACAAAAACTTACTTTAAAACATAGTCTCACTACATAAATTAATATATCCATATAAAAAGCATGTCAAGTAGAGATGGATAAATTGCTAAATAAAAGGAGACCCTATGGGCCCAAAGGTTAAGAGTTACATGGCTACCTGTAGGTGACAAGAACACACAGTATTTTCATGTTGTAGCCTTTTAAAGGTGGCAATGTAATGTGATTTGAAAGATTGTTAATGATCAAGGTGTCTCACACGTCTCTGACTTTTCTATCTATAAGACTCTCACACTCAATGCATATTATCAAGTGTTGTTCAAGTCCTAGTGAGTTGGTGATGTGAGGTCAATGTTATAAACTATAAGCCAATGAGTTATAGATAAAATGAACTTTATACTTTGTAATGCTTATACATCAAAGGAAACCCATCAAGCCTTGCAATAGATGTATCCATAAAAAACATTAAATCCTAATGACTTGGTTGCTAGTTTTTATTAATTCTTTTGGCACATTATGAGGGAAAGTGTAATGGCTCTAGCCTTGAATATGCTTAATCATTGGGCAAATCTTAATCTTATTAATTGTAAAATATTTATCTTATCCTTAAGATGTTGTCACCTTTCATTGGAATGATTATATACCTAACAAATTAAGTAATATAATACCAAGATTATCACAAAAGCCATTGTTAGTAGACTTAAAATTGTTTTTCCTTCAATTATCTCAGAGAATTAAAGTGCCTTCATATAAGGATGACTCATTAGAAATAATTTGCTCATCATAGATGAAACTTTTACTTTATAAACCATAAGTATTTTGACAAATTTGGTCATTTGGCTTTGAAACTGGATATAAGCAAGGCTTATAATAAAGTAGAATGGTCTTTTCTTAGAGGAATTATGCATTAGATGGGATTTGATGCCAAATGGGTTTGTATAATTATGCTTTGTGTCAAGATTGCCTTTTATTCTATGATTGTTACTTTAACTCTTAGGAATTGATTTCAATCATCTAGAGGGTTTTACCAAAGGGATCATCTTTCTTTATATTTATTTCTTTTATGTATAGAGTGACTCTCTACCTTATTAGCTAATGTAGATAAACAGGGAAAAATAAATGAAATTGAATATGCAAAAGAGCTCCAACAATTACCCATTTTTTCTTTGTACATGACAACCTCATATTTTTCAAAGCATTTACTTAGTGCAATCTACCCAAAGAGCTTCTTTCTCATTATGAAGTGTCATCAAGACAATAAGTCAATTTGGACAAGACCAAAATTTCTTTTAGTCAAAATGTGACAAATAATACTTGGTAAGAAATTAAAAATTGCTTAGGTGTGAAAGTTGTAGAACAATAACAAAGGTACCTTGGCTTGCCGATGCTAGTTGATTACCCTAAAATACAAGCTTTTATGATGGTTTTGGATAGGTTAAGAAAACGGATTGATGGATGGCAAGAGAAATTCTTTTTAACAGATAAGGAAGCCTTGGTGAAAGTGGTTGTATATGCTATCCCCATGTATATTATGAGTTGCTTTTATTATCACTTAATTTATGTGAAGAATTGGCTTTATTAATCAAAAGGAAGCTCAAATATGTAAAGAAAAATTCATTAGGTCTAGTAGGACAAGCTAAATTGATATTAAGCAGAAAGGGGTTTAGGTTTTCAAGATTTTCATAGTTTTAATATTGTAATGATAAATGTAGAATCTCCATACTAATGAATCCTCTCTCTTAACTCATACACTAAAGGCTAAATATTGTTTAAAGTCCACCTACTCAAAGGCTTAGTTAGGTTTTGTTTCAAGCTTTATTTGAAGAAGCATATATGTTACTTGGCATTTATTATAGTAGGGATTAATATGATAAATTGCTAATAGGGATAAATTTGATATTTGGTAAGATCCATGGCTTTCTATTTAGGCTAAACTTCATGTTCTTTCTCCAAGTAATTTATTAGCTCTAAACAAAGTTTCATCTTTAATTGACCATGATCTAAAATGATGGAATATAAAACTTGTTAAGTAGTTGTTTATGCCTTCCAAAAGTGCCCATATCTTCTTGATTCACCTTAGCTTTAGGTGTCTTGAAAACAGACTCATTTAGTATCACAATTAGCATGGGATTTACTTTGTGAAAAGTGCTTACTATATTGCTCATGCAACTTTGGATAGAAATGCACCTTTCATGTTTCTCTCACTTGTAACGGTAAAGGGCATGTGGATGTAAATTTGGCACTTAAAAATTCTTGGAAAAGTAAAATACTTCCATTAAAAGGTGTGTAAGAACTTCTTGGCAACAAATGATAACTTAGATCAAAGAGTTGTAGTGGTGGATGAAATATGTCAATGATATGATGCAATTACCAAATCAATTTCTTATATCCCATTCTAATGTTTGTGGGTGGCAAGTGTGTGATTTATATCTCCACTTAGCCTTCGAGTGAAAGAATTCATACATTTTGAACATTATGATTTGATCTTTCACTTAAGTCAGACATGTGAGATGGAGCATTTGGAATGGGGGTTACTACTTGCCTAGGCAATTTGGAAAGAGAGGAATTTGTTTTGGAGATAGAACAAACATACTTAACAAAGTCAAGTTATAAACATGGCTTTGTAGTTATATACAGACTTCAAGGAAACGAATATAAAATAAAGGCAACCGACTAGGTAGTAAAATCATCAAAATCAATGGTTCATAATCTTCTAAAAGTTTTAACGTTTTAGGCTGTCTAAACAAAACACTATTGTTTAGCTATGAAAGCCTATCACTCTTAGAATGATATATATTCTAACTACAACAATAGATTCAAGGATTCTAAGGCTTTACAACTAGATAAGGATTATTGCATTGTAAGTAAAAACCTATTTTCTAGTTTGCTTCTTTTGTAGTGCTCTTCTCTATCTTTTTCTCTCTCTTTTCATTTTTTTCTTCTTGTAAAATAAGGAGTTGTTAAGTTCTTTTCAAGTGTTTTTAATTAACTTATATATTTTCTAAATTTTTATATAATGTTAGGGGAAAAGATACTTTTTGTGAAGATAAATGGGATTTTAATATGCATTTAATGATATTCATTTTAAGTTGGTTGACTTCAATGATTAATGAATGACTTTGAAGATCTCATTTCTAGTTGGTAGCCAATTATTTTTCTTTTTTGTACACTCAAATAAATTTTGGTGACTAAGTCAATCTTTTACTAAAATGAAAACTTTCTTGTAAAAAATGCAAGAAAAAGTTAAGATATAAAACTTTTTAATGCACTAAAAGAATCTATATTAAAGTGTTTCAAGATATCTTAGTAATTAAAAACTTAAACTTAAACTCCTATTAAGAAATTTTAAATTTTAATCTTAAAAATAAGGGTATGAAATTTATAAAAATTATATAAAAAATTACTTTTATTATATAACTCGTTGTCTAATAAATTAAAAAATAGGCACTTTTGTTGCCAATTCAAACTACATTATTTTTCTTTGTAATTTCAAAAGTTATAATATGAGAATAATAATTATTTCTTAAACTTAAGGAGTAAAATACAATTTAATTCTATTTATAATTTTTCACTTTGTTCATCAATGACTAATACTTTTTTGATTCAACAACTTATATTTTCTATCTAAAATTTTCTTGGGTATTTCACCAAAGTACGACAAAACATTTTTAGCAACGTCTTTGTTATGAAAGTTTTGACAAAAGCCACTGACAAGGAGTAAACCGGACGCTTGGATGACAAATCGGATAAATGTGGTGGCCTTTGTGGTTCCTTCCTCCCTGTGACGCAAATATTTAACTTCTGAAAAAGCACCAACGCTCACACATGTCACTTCCAAGCTCACCATTCTTAGGCCGCACAGGCCCAAGATTCGATTTCTCGGACATCTTTAAAACTTTTTTGGTCCAACCCTCCTGGCTGTGTCTATCTAACAGCCATACAAAAATCGAGCCGAACCCACACGATTAGATGCGAATTCCAACCGGGACACCGAGTGCCTAACAGATTTTCCTAGCGGCATCAGCGTAACCAGGCTACACTGTATACTTAGCATATCACTTCTCGTTGAAAACTCATTGCTTAGGAGTCTTATCTATCTATCCTCATAAATACTCAGTATGTCCCGAAAAATTTTATCTCTTCCTTGATTGTGTGTTCAACTTCGTTAATACTTAAACCAATAGGTTCTAAGGGGAATGACACTGGTCCTCCCTAGCCCTTTTCCTTTGCCGCAGCAACTCCTCATTTGGATCCATGTGTATGGGAAGTATGAGGTTAGAATTCCTTAACAGTACAAATTTAATTGTCTCCTGTTCAGACCAGGCGGAACCCTTTTTTTGGTCATAAAACTTAAAAAAGTTTCCTCTTTTAAGTCCCCATCTTTTCATCTCTTTCCCTTTCTTTCTGTTTTTTTTTTTATTTTTATTTTCATTAATGATAAAATGAAAGGATTTGACCGTTATTGAGCTTTAGCCCATGGGCGGCTACATGTCGATTGTCGTCTATTGTTCCTCCCCCACACCCTCGCGCCCCACTCCCCCCAACAGGAAAAAGCCAATCCCGATGCATCTCACCTTTGTGGGTGTTACGAACATAATTAATGTCTTCATGGTATGAGTTTGAAAACCAATGAAAAACAAAACAAAGTGTAATTAGATACCATTACTAAGAAATTGAACAAATGAAAATTTTATTCTGAGTAACAAATTTCGCGTCCTAAATCCGTTTTGTGCTGTAATATTATTTGAATTCATATATGATGAGGAGGTTTTCGGCAAAGGGTCTGTAAGACAAGAAACGCAAAAACTAAAGGGTTACTGTACAGGGATGAGGCTTTTGAGCGTGTAATAGGTCCGTCGGAGGCTCATAATAATAATATTTTTTATTAATAATTATAATTATGCATCAAAAAAATTAAAATATGAAATTAATAATTATGATAACGCAATATTTAAATTAACGTAATATCATTAATTACAATCTCGTCCAACACAATCACATTTGGCCCAGTGAATCGGAGTCGTCATGGCACGACCAAAAGCTACGCACCCTGTAATTTTGGGCGGCTGCAAAACCGAGAATCCCGTGGATTCTGGCGATGGGAAGTCAACAGCTATGGAGAATTACGATTGGTTTATTACCAACCAAATCGAATAAATTTTAAAACGAAAAATCCGACGTGTGGGTCCAATTAGGTCCCACAAACGCTTTTCTTGCGTGGAACGAAAGACAATCTTGACACGTTCTTCAAATTAGTTTCGCCAAACCCAACTTGCCACATTGCCACGTGGCGCACTCTTTAACTCCCAAACATTTGCCGCTGTCTTTCTTCATTTTGGGTTTTTATGAGATGAGATATACAAAAATAATTGATTTAAAATTTTTATAATTAAATTTTTAATTTTTAGTTTTTATTTAAATTTTCATTTTTAAAATTAAATTTATAGATAATAATATTCAAGTTATTAATAAATTTTATTTAATTGATGTGACAATTTATTATTATTTTTTAAAAAATCAATATTATTTGAAATAATATCACGTTCATTAACCATCTTCCTTGAAATCAGTGGTCCTGGCTTGGGTCACAGTGTACAAATTGTCGAACATGGACACGATTGCCTGACAACATAAAAACCTTTGACTCTCTCCCATCATCCCCTTGGATTTTTGGTTGAAGGTTTTTCCTTTAATGGTTTGTGCTGCTTCTCACATCCTGGTATCATCAAAATTCCAACAAATTCCGGAAGGTATTTCAGTTTTCTGTATCTGTCAAGCACCCCTTACGAAGCTTCCTTCCTGATTGTCCTTTATCTGAGCTTACAGTGAATATCTACCTCTTGACTATTAACAGGCCTCAAAAAGTTTGCTGGTTTTCGTTCTCCGCACTTTAGAAAGAATCGATCTTGATTATCTATTATCCATCTCTTGTCTATTATTTGCTTATATTTATGAATGGTTTCCACCTTGATTCCCTTGTAAAGAATTTCCAATTTTTTGGTCTTTTGATCATTTAGATGGATAATTATGGTTCATCTTCTTTATATCCTTACAGCAACCCATCCCTATATCCTTATCCTTACAATCCTCCTCACCAGAATCATGCATACCCACCTCCTAATTCAGATCCATACCATCCCTACCCCCAGCCCCATCCATACCCGTACAACACTCCGTACGGATATCCCCCACCTGCACACTCGTCACCACCACCAGCATCAGCATCTTCAATGACCCATTCAGGCCCTTTAGACTACCATAACCACCATTCTTCATCTACACATTCAGGGCCTTTGGACACCCCCCACCCCCATTCAGGGCAGTTTCCTTATCCATATCCATTCCAGGCCTCTTCAATTCCGCTTAGTCCTCCATTACCAGCCTTTCAACATGATGGCAGTTTCCAACACGGTTCACCTCAATACCATTATCCACCGCAGTCAGGACACTATGCAACTACTGATATCATACCCGAAGTGCCCCCGAGATCCCATAGCTTTTCCAGTCATCATAGACAAGAAGATAGCACTAGTAACTCCGCCAATTCTGGTTCATCTGCTTACCCACCTCTGGATGATCTGTTAAGTAATGTGCATTTGAATGATAATACTCGTCCTACTGCCCCTGTATCCCCACTAACTCCTTCTGTTCCACCAATGCCTGATTCACCTGCAAGTCATCAGAGTTCAAGTCCAATGAGTGACTTTTATGATTATCCTAATAATTCCTTTTTGAGCAACTATGAAGGGGCTTATTTGGGCCGGGTGGATTCATCTGGAAATTATTCTCCTTCCAGTTATGCATATTCAAGCTCCTTTAACGAATCTCAGCATAGCCAGAGCATGCAGCTTGTGCCTTTTCAGAGTGGTAAAGTGTCTTTGAAGGTTTCCCTGCTACATGGGGACTTGGATATTTGGGTTTATGATGCAAGGAATCTTCCAAATATGGACATGTTTCACAAGACTTTAGGGGATATTCTGGGCAGATTACCTGGAAATATAGGCCCCAAGATTGAGGGACAAATGAGCCGCCAGATCACTAGTGATCCTTATGTTACTATTTCAGTTGCCGGTGCGGTTGTTGGAAGGACTTATGTGGTTAGCAATAATGAGAATCCTAGTTGGATGCAACATTTTAACGTTCCTGTCGCACATTATGCTGCTGAAGTGCATTTTGTTGTCAAAGATAGTGATGTTGTGGGGTCACAGTTGATAGGTGCTGTAGCAATTCCAGTAGAACAGATATACTTGGGAGAAAGAATTGAGGGAACATACCCCATTTTGAATAGCAGTGGTAAACCATGTAAGCCTGGAGCCATGCTGAGAATTTCCATTCAGTACATTCCAATGAAAAAATTGAGCAATCACCAACAAGGTGTAGGGGCAGGACCTGATTATCAAGGTGTGCCAGGCACATACTTTCCTCTTAGGAAAGGTGGTAAAGTGACTCTTTACCAAGATGCCCATGTCCCAGATGGGTGTCTTCCTAGTATGAAACTTGATTATGGGATGTCTTATGTGCATGGAAAGTGCTGGCATGACATCTTTGACGCAATATGTCAAGCCAGAAGATTAATTTACATTACTGGGTGGTCTGTTTGGCACCAAGTTAGGCTAGTTCGGGATACCGGTAGTCCATCAGACATCACCCTGGGCGAGCTTCTGAGGTCTAAGTCTCAGGAAGGAGTAAGAGTGCTGCTTCTGGTGTGGGATGACCCTACTTCGGGGAGCTTATTGGGATATAGATCAGTAAGAATGTTACCTTTATTCTCTTGCAGTTTACAGTTGCATAATATAGGATCAGGCTTGCTTCTGTATTCTTGGGTTGTTGTCCTCCTAGATTAGCTTATTTTCAACAAGATGAATGCAAGGCTACAGTTTTGACTTCCGAGTCACAAAGGCGGGCAATAGTTGTTTCTCTCTTTTCTATTGTTCTATCTTTGCTACATTGTAGTGTAGCACACATTTGTATATTTTTTATGTTCATGCATATTTTAAAGACTATTCATTCTATAATTTCTTACTGAGACTCTACATTGGAGCACGTAATCTTTTCACCTTATGTTTGTGCTGCGTTTCTTACTTATTTCTGGAATTATATCACCTTAACTGTTAATTTCTAATCTGAAATAGAAACTGACATGTGTTGCCTTGAAAACTCCTTTTCATTTGACTTTCAAGTCACAAAGCTAGTTAACATTTGTTACTGATTCCTCTTGTTCTATTTTTGCTATTTTGTAGCGTACGATACATGTGCTTATGTTTTATGCTCAAGCATATTTCATACACCATGCATTCTATAAATTCTTATTGTGGATGTTGGTTGGAGCATGACAATCCATTTTACCTTATTCATACCCTTTTTCATTTTTTGAGCAGTACATTATTTGTATTCTTGATTGCTGGGATTTCTGGTTATAAATATCCTCAAACTTATTTCTAGAATTATCTCGCGTTGATTGCTGATTTTCAATTTGAAACTGAGACTGATAGTAGTCTTTACATTGGAAAATTGCAGGATGGAATCATGGGAACCCATGATGAAGAAACACTCCATTTTTTCAAGCATTCATCTGTGCATGTGCTACTTTGTCCCCGTATTGCTGGAAAAAAACATAGCTGGGTCAAGCAAAAGGTGGGTTCTTCTAATGTAAATGAAGATTGAACCATGGGATAGCAGTGTTACTGCACACTTCACATTAACATATCTTTGCAATTTCTACTTCTTTACACTGTAATTACATGGAGAAAAATAATTGAAATAACATTTTGTTCTTTCTTTATGTTTTTAATTTTTGTCTATATTGTGATTTGATGGAAATTGCTCTTTCATTGCTGAAACTCCAACACAAATGATGTTATAATGCAGTGATCTGTGAAATTCAAATAAAGCTTATGCATCTGTATTTTAATGACATTTCAAAGTCTTTGTATTGTCTTTATGCATCTATGTGTTCTATAATTTAGTCTCTCTATGAACTATATCATTAATATGAATTAGTGAATGGGTGTGAAGATAAGTCATCCTCTGCTCACTGTAACTTTCTGTTTTTTTTTTTGGAAACAATTAGTTTGTGTCATGTCCTATAATTTTTTTAATTTCCTCATGCATAATACCAGAACAATGAACCTTAGATCAATCAGAAATGCTGGACAATTACTTACTAATTTTCTATGTACTCTTGTAAATGTCAGGAAGTAGGAACCATCTACACACATCATCAGAAAACTGTAATTGTAGATGCTGATGCTGGCAACAATAGAAGAAAAGTTATAGCTTTTGTTGGTGGGCTTGATTTATGCGATGGGAGATATGATACTCCACATCATCCTCTCTTTAGAACGTTGCAAACAGTTCATAAGGATGACTATCATAATCCCACCTACACTGTAAGCTGTCAACTTCTAGCTGTTTTTGTTGTTACACAATTGTATTAGCTAGATGTTTCATTGCAACTTCTTAACTGTATGACATTTACTTTCTAAGAGAAGCAGAGGTGATAGTGTTCCATGGAGTTGAATTTTGGGGACATAATCTCTGATTGATAATGGTGGCTAGAAAAAATGTATTTATTATGGAATATCAATCAGTGAAATCAAATTCTGCTCTATCAGCCCCGTAATTGTGTAATCTACTAAGCAGGGCACTGCTGCTGGTTGTCCAAGAGAACCATGGCATGACTTGCACTGCAAAATTGATGGTCCAGCAGCATATGATGTTCTAAACAACTTTGAGGAGCGCTGGTTCAAGGCATCAAAACCCCATGGCATTAAAAAGCTGAAAGCTTCCTATGATGATTTGTTGCTCAGGATAGATAGAATTCCAGATATTGTAGGAGTTCTTGATGCTCCATCTGTTGGTGAGAATGATCCTGAAGCTTGGCATGTTCAGGTAATTTGTCTGAGGCTTGTCCGGATCTTGAAGTAATTAGATTGATGGAGTTTGTTTCATCTTAGGGCTTGTTTTGTTGTGTGAAGGTAGAAATTGCCATGGATTTTGCTCGTTTGTGCTGGCTAACAGATGTAATGCATTTATATTTTTGTGGGTTAACATGCAGATATTCCGTTCAATTGATTCCAATTCTGTTAGAGGCTTTCCAAAGGATCCTAAAGATGCCACAAACAATGTGAGAGAAAGATTCATTGATCTTTTCTTTGTAATAAGGATTTTTGTGCACAGGAACTACATTTGAAGCTTAAGTGATTGTTTTCACTGTGACAGAACCTGGTTTGTGGGAAGAATGTACTGATTGACATGAGCATACATACAGCATATGTGAAGGCCATTCGTTCTGCCCAGCACTTTATTTATATAGAGAACCAATATTTTATTGGATCCTCCTACAACTGGGGTTCACATAAAGATTTGGGTGAGTAAATTTTGATCTTTTGTTGAATTGTGTTTGTTGGAAGTGCTGCCTTGAAGATTGCATTTCAGACTATTCTCTTTCTTTCCAGTCAATGAAAAATAAATTCCTGGTCTCACGAGACAATCTTTGTGAGCTTCATACTTCCATTAGCGAGGATAAATTACTTCCTGTTTAGATTTTGTAGCCATACCCAATTTCAAACTGTCGACATGACAGCTGTAAAATAGAAAAGCTAACCTGGAGATATAGTCTTTAAGATAACCTGGCCTCCTCACTTTCAAGTCTTGTTTGCATCTTCTGTATTATCCTCTAGTATTGCATGGCATCTATGCTGTAGCAACAACTTATAGTGGACATTGTACTTATATGCTCCAATGCTGAATGCATTGTGTCTTATTTTCGCAGATACAAAGGTTTGATTTGAAATACTCGGAGTGAATTTGATTTACTCAGATGCTTCTTACTCCATTAAAGCAAGACAAATTTATATTAATAAGTAATTGACCAGGAAAATGACCATTGCACAGCATATGATGGAAGATACATTGAATGTTTGGTCCATCAAATTTCCTTGGTTTTTAATATGTATATGATGGTATTGCTTCACCATTGTTTAATGCATGCCCTTGAACCGGAGATGGAAAATTTAAACAAAGATTTCTATGCAATGTTTGGTCATGAAATTGTATAGATTGAAACTGATATACTATCAGGGTATTTCTTGCAGGCGCTAATAATTTGATTCCCATGGAGATTGCACTAAAGATTGCTGATAAAATCAGAGCACATGAGAGATTTGCTGCTTATATTGTTGTCCCAATGTGGCCAGAGGGTAACCCAACTGGTGCAGCTACCCAAAGGATTCTATTTTGGCAGGTGTGTTCCATTTGTAGATCTGGTGATTGAGAAATTATGTTGGTCAGAAATGCTTGAAATCTGCAAGTTTTTCTTTATCTGAATTCAGCATGATTTAGTGTGTTTTAAGTTGGACCTAAACAAGGTAAAGCTTTTGTGGTTGACCCAATTGGATCTAATTTCGTAAGCAAACCTGGCCTATTGAGTTGTTTTACATTCGTAGACATTATAAATGGCTCCAACAAGTGGTCAATCTATATGCTAAAATTTGATGGCTGATACTGTATTTAGTTATCTGGGAAATGCTTTACTTTGTTGCAGCATAAAACCATGCAAATGATGTATGAGACCATTTACAAGGCTTTAATGGAAGTTGGACTTGAGAATGCATACTCACCTCAGGATTATTTGAACTTTTTCTGTCTTGGTAACCGTGAAGCCTTTGATGCACATGACAATTCTGCCATGTCAAGTCCCACTGCTGGGAACACTCCTCAGGTATGTTTATTTCTCAGTGCCTGATTCATCTAACCATTTATTAAAGGTATTACTTATTACATGAGCAAGAACATTAAAGTACAAGAAAAAATGTCCCTCATGGAACATTATTGATTAGTTTATTAACAGGCATGCTATGGTGGTTGATATTTGTTGAGCTTTATTTATTTCTGTCCTTGATTCCTTAGAAGGTTCAAAATATTTCCTTTGACATCACCGCAACTCCTTTCTTTGTAGTTCTTTTAACTGCTTCTTTGGTCTCTCACTACTGTATGTAAACAAATGTGTTGTTTTGTGGTCTTTACAGGCACTATGTCAGAAAAGCCGGCGATTCATGATTTATGTTCATTCAAAAGGGATGATTGCTGATGATGAATATGTGTTATTGGGATCTGCAAATATAAATCAACGTTCTCTAGAAGGAACAAGGGATACAGAGATTGCAATGGGAGCCTATCAACCTAATCATACCTGGGCAAGAAAACAATGTAGTCCACATGGACAGGTAATCCGTGGAGTGCTTGTACTGAAATCATATCTTTCAGTTCAGTGTTTCCTGAATCTTACAATCAATATAATTTTTCAACTGATCACAGCTTAAAAACCATGCAGCAGGATGATAGCTTGTTAAAATCTAGATGACAAAGAGACCTGATGTCTTTTTCTTTGCTTTTCATGTATACAAAATCTGCACAAGTAATTTTGATCTATGCAAAAGAAACTACTCAATTTCACTGCCATTTGAGACACTGTATTCTCTTGCTGTTGACTAACTTGTTATTTTACATCCAAAATATATCTGCTTTGCAGATATATGGGTATAGGATGTCACTTTGGGCTGAGCATATTGGAGCTGTTGAAGACTGCTTCACACAACCTGAGTCTCTGGAATGTGTTAGAAGAATCAGAACACTTGGGGAGATGAATTGGAAGCAATTTGTGGCTGATGAGGTAACAGAAATGAGGGGGCACTTATTGAAATACCCCCTTGAAGTCGATCGGAAAGGGAAGGTGAAGCCACTTCCTGGGTCTGGAAGTTTCCCAGATGTGGGCGGAAACATAGTGGGTTCATTTCTGGCCTTTCAGGAGAATCTGACAATATGATTAAGGGCATTGCAATTCACATTGATATGAGTAGAGCGTTTGTGACGGTCCCTCTTGCATTTTCACCTTGGATTCAAACAAATGTTTGCGTTACTCAAGCCGACATTCCCCCCTCCCCTTTGTCTACCCCTGCTCGTGCAGGTGCTTCCAGCGGAAAAACCTTGCAGCTGCTGTATAGCTCATCATCCCTTCTCCTCAGTTTCTTCCAAAGGTTGGTATTTTCATCCTGCGGTTGACAATTTGGTACAAACATGGTCTCAAAAGCCAACCCAACCATTGTACATCGCGAAGAATCCTATTTGGCCAAAGATAACATCTTTTTTCTTTTATATCCCACTGGATACAAATTGTAACATTTTGCCTTTAATATTTGTAGCAGTTGATTTTTTTTAATTATTATTTTGATGTGCTTGGTGAATGGGGACTGGGGGCAATGAATTTTATCTTTTTAATTTAAGTATGACAATAATATACAATTTTTTCTTATTTCATAAATTTTACATGTAATATGAAAAATGTAGTTTTTCTTTTTATCGTACATTTCATTTTTTTCATTAACTTCAATAAATGTGTTTTATGTTTATAAATATAAATATCTTTTGTTGAGATGAGACTAATCACAAAATATTTTTTTTATTTGATTTGACTTTTTATTAATATTATGTTCAAATTCTGGCTCTCTATATTTTTTATGTATAGCTTTTTGGATTTAAACTTCATTAAAAATTTTATTTAATAATAATTTTTTTAAAAGTGTGCTTTTTTAGGGCATTTATTACTATTAATCTAATTTAAAAAAATTCAAAGTAAAATTTCATAGAAGAGGACTATTTTTTTATATGAAAATAGTTTTTTTTATGTTATAATTGGAAAATTTAGAATCACCAAATGAATAAAATTTAATGTCCTTACATATCATTAATATAAGAGTATCTAGTCATGATTTCCATAAAAGTTTTATGATAATCTGTGTTAATTTTATGTAAAAATGAATAATTTTCTTTCTTAAATGTCAAGTTGTATATATAATTGAAAATCTATACAACACTAGACTACAAAGAAAAAGACATCTTATACTAACAAAAATTATAAAAATTCATAGATAGTAATTTATATCAATAATAAAAGGCACACAGTCTCTTTTAACTTACAGTCTTTGGCTAACATGATCGCTGAAATCTATACCATTACGTTCATGTGACAAGTCTTATTCTATTTAATCAAAATATTTATAAACTGGTTATATTTCTAAGTTATAAGACAAAGGTATTTTAATCTTTAATTTTATTGTAGATATTATAGAATATTGACAAGAGCTTCTAAAGTTTTCATTCCCTATATTATATCTATATGACTGTAATTTAAGAGTCACTTTCAATAATTAGTAAAGCCCCTCCTACTTTATTCCATTAACTCCAAAAGTTGATTACCTTTTTAATTGCAAAAAATTCTTCCTCATGCCTCGATTACCTTAGAAAACATGCACACTGGCTTTTCATTATTTTCTCACAGCACACATCCTATACCTACCATCCTATATGCATTGATCGTTATAGCATCCATGTTAAATTGTATATACCTTTTAAGGGCAATAACCAAGTCAAGTCCCAAGGTCATATCTTTTCCTTCCTCATCAATCAGACATTTATAAGGTTCATTATAAATTCATCAAATATGAAGTTACATTACAGCCACTTTGCCCTTAACCACCACTATAACCTATTGTGAATCAAATCATTAGTTTTATCAACCAAGAATGACTTGCTTATGAAAATGTATATATTCCTTTTAACCAAATAAACTAAAAAATTACGTAAAATTCTATTATCCATATTTATCTTAATATACAACCTTGATCCAATTTTTACCATAACTTTCATGCATCTTTAATTAAGCCTAGGACCACCTATGAAAATCCCAACCATCTTAAGCACATACACCAAATTGCATAAGTATGGTAGCAATAAAAAAACAAATGAGTAACTAACTCTTATCTCTTAAAGTAGAGTAAGTAGATGACATCTTGATCTAAACATTTTATTAGTCATAGTCTTTTTTTAACTGAGAGGCAATTTATTGTCAATTACTACTTAAAAACTTCTACTTTAATTAAAGTTAATCCCTTGCCATATATACCTATTGTCCTCCTTTATATGGTTAATAAAGGCAATCCTAAAAGTCACTAAAAGATCTTACAAAAAAATTGGTTATCCTTCTCTAATCGTCATATAAATTTATCCTTCTCCCTTTTCATTAGTTGATAGACTGATATAAAGATCATGAACTTACCCCATACAAAACCAACTTTGTTAGGCTGATTTTAACCCTATACAACATTAGAAGAATTAAAGGATCCTCTTATAATTTTATACTAACTAATCATCTACTTCACTAAAAATTATGGTATCATCGATAAATTGCAAGTATGTTAGTTTGATGTCATTTTTTATCAAAATACCTTTAATGAACCCCAACTATATTAGTCTTTTTATAGATTGAGTTAAGACCTTTGACTACTAGGATAAATAGAAAGAGTGACAAAGGATCCCCTTACCTTAATCTTTTTGTTATATTAAATTGTTATGTTGAGTTATTGATGACGAGAATAAACAATACAAGTGTAGAGATGCATTTTCATATCTATCACCTCTACTAACTCCCAAAGCCTATGTATCTCATTACATTAGCTAGAAATTTCCATTTAATGGAATTATATGTCTTCTCAAAATCAATTTTAGTAATCACACCGCCTAAATTCCTTCTTTTTATTGCCTTAATTGTTTTATTAGCCACCAAAACACTATTGAGTATGTTACATTTGTTTGTAAAGGGTATTTATAACTGCCCAACAACCTTCTTAATTATTGTGTTAAGTCTCTAGGATAGAACTTTAGAAGTATCTTATAGATACAATCGACTAGAGAAACTGGTCGAAACTAACCAATTTTTGTAGCATTGTTAACCTTTGAAATCAACACTATAAAGGTAGATGTAAGTGCTTTGTATAGCTTGTCATTGTCATAAAAGTTATTAAAAAGCTTCATCACATCCTACTCCACCATCTTCCAATGATACTTGATGAAATTAAGATTAAAATCATCTAGACTTATAGTTTTATTTTCATTGTAATCTTTGATAGCTTCTCACACTTCCACATTGGTGCAAAAGCTCTCCAAGGTCATATTATCCACCTTATGGAAAAGCTCTCATTCATCTTTAGACTTGGCTCAATAGACATTTCCAATAGGTTTTTGAATTTATTTAAGACAACCTCCTTTACCTTTTTAGGTTAAAAATAGGTTTCTTTGTCCATCTTAATAGATTTAATCATATTTTTTCTTTTCCTATTTAATGCTTCAATAGGGAAGTACTTTGAATTCTTATCTCTTTCTCTCAAACATTAAAGTTAGAATTTTTGATACCACTATTCATTTTTTTAATAGTAATCCATTAGTCTACTCAAACCCTTAATAAATTTGCTCACTCGATTTTTTATAGTCATTGCATTTGTTGCTTTAAAGTCAATTACTTGAATTTTAGTTCTCTTTCCCTTACATTATTTTGACAATCTGATCTTTTTTTCTTGCACCAAGACTTAAAAAAGTTTTTCACAGTCTATATTCTACCTCTTAAAGTGTATCCAAGATGGTTGAGAATTGAAGTCTGTGACCACACAATCATTATATCTTTTTGTAACTTCTTATTGTCCATTCAATGGTTGGAATATCACAAAAGAATAAGTCCTTAGTCATGATCTTGGGTCCTAGACAAACCCTTGAGTGATTAAAGAGGGAACATTATACCTCCTATTCAATTCAATACAATCTGCAGTCATTTAACTCCCACTAAAAATCTATCTATTTGACTTATAAAAGGAATCTTCTATAAATTTCTTTAGGTGTATCTTTGGCCCTATTCCCACAAAGTTTATAGTCAGCATTAGCACTTTTTGCCCTTCCTACACGCCTACCTTAAAATAGCATTTACAGGGTTTTATAGTTTGGTTTCTTATACAAACAAAATGTCAAAATTTATGTGATAGACCCATTTATGTATTGCCTTATACTCAGTTGACTTCCTTAACCCTTTTACACTAATTATGTAAATTAATATAATTACTTAGTCAAACCTATAACTAACCTAAATGATACACACTATTTAAGGCCTTTCTTTCATCAATATTAGCCATTAGATCAATACCTTGTTTCCTTATTTTACTATCAAGCCAATGGCCTTTCCTACCTCTAGCACTTGTAATGCTTCCTTTTAAATGAATTTATTTCATGTCAGTATGTATTAATCAAATAGCTACCCATCCTTATTCTTAATCTCTCTCACCAGTCATGGAACACCCTTAAGAAGTTTTCCAAGTTGTTGGTGATTAACTCCAATATGCCTCCTTCAACTTCTTAGCCATTTGTCATAGATGACCCACCTTTATATTTCACAAAAGGATTAGCTAACGAGGATTAGACCTCCTTATTTGTTTCCTTAAAACAAGGTGCCTTATAGCTATTAGCATTTAAGATAATGTTTATATTGGTAGCCTACTCTCTTAACTTGTCTTGCCTTACTTTGTTACACTTTGCATTTATAAGGTTTGCCTCACTTTCTCCTTACATTACCAAATGGTTTTGTAGAGGATATTTGACATCCTTATCATCACCACTTTCCTCTTCTAAGCTCCCTATGGTAACCTTTATAACTTCTCCTTTTTTGCTTATTACTTTGGCACCACTATGCTCATCATTAAAAAGATACTAATGTAAACCACTCACCCTTTATTAATTAGCTTATCAAATTATTCCTTTATTGTCACTAATTGACTAGTTGTAAGCAGCCTCTATGTTCTACAATCTTTCCTATACTATTAATTTGACCTAACTACCACTTACGCCAATGTAGACTAATTCGATTACTTTGAATCCAACCTAATAACTCATTGAGCCCACACAAAAGTTAACCTTAGCTTAGCTGACTCAACAACCTATAATCTTAATCTTATTTAGCCATAAGAGATGGGCTCCCTTACCTTATATTTATTTTATAGGACTTATTCACCTTGTTAGTCCATTATAATGGTCTATCTTTTATTCTAGGCTTGTGGGCTACTTTTCAATCCAACATTGTTTGCCCGAATCATATCCGATTAGGTTAAGAGAGACATAACCCTTACCTTAACCTAAACTAATCTACCCTTTCTCTCATTTATCTACCTCTTTCGCACTTTATGCACCATTAGTCAAGACCTTATATTGCCATTTAGATGAGTACAATTACCCTATCACTCTATCTGCCATTCCTCCTTCTTGCTGCTAATATGAAGCTTGTTGCTCACTTAAAACCCTCCTTTATCCCTCGTCTATCATAGACAAGCTTTTATTTTAGGTTTAAAGTGTAACACCTCACCCATCTCCACCACTACTGATATTAGAATTATAGTCTTTATGTTCACTAATACCAAAATTTGACAAACATTTAACCTCTATTTTTGATCTAAACTCATATCCATGTTAAGGTTCCTACCCTACCTTCCTTGTAATAATGCCAGAAAGCCATTTAACCACACTTACAGAAGGAACCCCTTGATTTTCACCTAAACTTACTAATCAACCCTAGCCTTTATAATAAATTAGGGGATTAGTCATAAAAAAAACTAGTGTTGCCAGTCCCTCCACCCATCTAGCTCATCGAGCATTTTTTCCCTCGAATTAAAGGTGAGCAAGACTTTAATCCCCTTATTATCATTGCCATAATAGGATGATGAGCTTTCCTTTTTAATTGCTCCCTCAAATGAATGATCGATTTGTAATAACTTGCCGTTCTCATTGCACTTTAAGATAACCATTCCATGTCCTCCATTATTATTTTGTATGCTAGTAATGTCAGTATCATGGTTATACTTAAGACCCTTCTTACCCTTAACCTAACCACTAACGAAGCAACGTCATCTCTTC
>JAHLGO010000169.1:5834132-5849753 GCA_020615895.1 Ceriops decandra | reverse complement strand
TTTTTTTTTTTTATTGTCACTACAACACTAGCCATTCGTTTTCCTATCATTAACCACTAATATACTTGATATGTTAATTAATGTGTTGTTATATCATCAGAAAGCCAACAGAAAAACTCAATCCTCTTTGTTCTTGTTTTTACCAATATTAAGTTGTTGATTGCTTTATTTTATTGGCTATTTGACCCTTCGTAAATTATGAAAACACCACTTGAATGTCCTTTAAACTTTTTATGTTGTTAGCATAAAAGTCTTATCATTGCTAATAGCCACATAAAGGTCTTATTTTTAAAATTTGTTTTCTAGATAACAAAAAACAAAAAAAAAGGTAGATCTTATAAAAAAAATAAAATAAAATAAAAGGGCTGAGTATTAATTTGGAAAAATCATGAATTTCAAATTGAATAACACAATTTCAATTTTAGTTCCCATTTTAATGAAAAAAATTATAATTGATGGTGTGAATAAATGAAAGTATTATTCAATTATAATGAATTATTAAGTGTTGTGGAGAATGAAGTTATAAATATTGCAATACATACAACAAAAATATAGAGACTTGCTTATTAAGAGTTATAAAAGAGATAAATAAAAAAAGGCATTCTATTTCGTCCATTACAGGGTGAGCGATGAAATTTTTGAGAAGATTATCAAAGTAGTCTTGTTAAAGCAAGCATAGGATATCTTAATAAAATTAGTTTGAGATTTGTAAGTAGAAGATTTAGAAATTATTTCAATTTATATAAGTAGAGTTCTTTTCATAACGAATTAAATAAGAATCTATAGAGAGTAGCTAAATGATTAGGTTAAAATTGAAAAGATCTTATAGATATTCATATTGAAATATAAGCATATTATGGTTGCAATTGAAGAAATACATGATTTATCCCAAATGTCAATTGATGTACTAATAAGTACATTACTAACTTATGAGCAACACATGGATGAAAAGTACATTGAGAAGCTAGTAAAGCAAATAGTCTAAAGTTAGACCCCTACTAATACTGATCAAGTGATTAATCAAAATAAAAGTAAGGTTTTTCTTATTGTAAATAATAAGAACGTGGTGGTAATTACTCTAATAATCAAAGTCAAAAAGGTCACTATAATAAATATAAAGATAGAAACAATCAATATAATAACCAAAAGAGATTAGACCATATATACAAAGGTTAAGGTCAAGGCCTAAGAAGAGATCATATTAGAGGAATGTATGACAAATCTAAAGTTAAGTATTATTCATGTCATAAGCGTGGTCATTATATTAGTAAGCACAGGTCTAAAGTGTATAGTTAATTAACTCATTGTGATTCCTTAATACTAAGTATAACAATTAAATATATGAAAGTAAGAGCTCTTTATTGATCTCAATGAGTCAATCCACTCTATAGTCAAGTTTGCTTATGACAATAGTGTTCTAGTGATGGGAAATGGGTGAATTTTAATCAAGTTAGAGAATGGAAATCATAACTACATCTCAAATATATTTTATGTGCTAAATATAAAAAGTAATCTACTTATTTAGGCTAATTGATTTAAAAGGGATATAATATAATTATATGATAATTATCTCTTAAATCTTAATGGGATAGGTATACTTATTCTCCAATTAAAAAGTAAAGAGATAAAACAAGATTGGTCACAAAAAATTTTGAATGATGACTTAACCATGACTATCGTAAGATATTCCTAGATGTTTATCAAATGAAGACTATTAAACTTATAATTACTTTGGTTATGTAAAATCATAAGAAACTTCATTAAATGGATGGGAAGTCAAATCTTATCAATGGTTCTCTTGAGGAAGAAATTTTTGTCAAGCAACTACTGGATTTTATGAAAAAAGGAAGAAAAAAGGTGTATAAACTAAAGAAAGTATTGAATGGTCTACAATAAGAGCTTAAAGTATGAAACAAATGCAATGATTCTTTCTTTTAGAAGACCAACTTCATAAATGTCTTTTTGAGCATGTTTTATATGTAAAAATCAATGATTACAATAATATCTTATTGATGTGTCTATATGTTTATGACTTGATCTCTTTGAAGACAATAATTTCAAAATGATAATAACTTTAAAAAGTTTACGATCTATGAATTTGAAATGATAGATTTAGGCCTAATTTCTTATTTTCTTAGCAATAAAGTGATTTAAAGAATTGATAAACCTTTACCTATTAGAAGAGTTATCCTACTAAGCTATTAAATAAGTGTCAAAATGCATGATTGCAATTTTATGAGAACTCCCGTAAAAATTGACATTAAATTGTTTAAGGAGGAAAATGAAACACTTATTGATTATACACATTTCAAGCAAATTATTAAGAATTTAAGATATTTAATATGTATGAAACCTCATATATCTTATAAAAATAGTTTGATCAACAATTTTTTAAAGTCTCCTTGCCTATCTTATATGCAAATTAAGATAATTATGTTGTAACTTATAAAATGATGTACTTAATTCTTTATTTAAAAATTATGTTTTTGTAGGCTATTTTAATAGTAATTAGAGGTAGAAATGTATGTAATTGTAGAAATACTTTTAAATACTATTTTAACTTTAGAACTACTACTTATTCATAATCATCCAAAAAACATTATTATTGTGTTTTTAACTTGTAAAGTAAAGTAAGTAAATATAGTTTTAAGTGCTTATCAAGTTATTTGATTGTGTAATTTGCTGAATGAGATCTATAATGCAATTGAGGGTTATACATTAATATTTATTGGTAATGTTTTTGCAAACAAATTATCCAAGAATTTAGTGGCACATGGAATAAGTAAATTTATCAATACTTATTTTCATTTTCTAAAAGATCAAACTGATAAAAGGGAAATTAAATTAACTTATTGCAAGTCTGAAGATTAAGTAATTAACATACTTATGAAGTTGTTAAAATATGAAACATTTACCAAATTGAAAAAATGTTAGAATTGTGAATATCATTAAATCATGATTAAAAGAAATGTTAGAATTAATTTAGATTAAGATTTTATTAGAATTTTAATAAAAGTTAGTTTAATTAAGTTCAATTTAATACAATTTTACTCTTCGAATAGAATAAGATGTTTTCTATTATATAAATATATAAAATCTATATTATTGTATGTGTTTCTCAATTATTGTACATTATTTTATCAGTTGAATAAAATTATTAGTATTCATATAATTATTTAAATATACTTAAAATTACAAGAGATATTTTTTTCAAATAAAACTTATCAAACAAATTTTTATCCTTTTCAATGTGCAAACAAAAGAACAAAAATTCACCAGCCACATCTCCTTCATTAACTTATGATTATGAGGGGCAAATAGATACAAGAAAATAAAAAACTGAGAAACAAAGTGCTGCTGGCAATTTCATTTCATTGTAGGCATCCAAAACAGCAAGATGGTTGATTCCACTCACAAATGCATCAGCAGTTGCCTTTGAGTCGTGAAGTATGTGCATGCAGGCTTAAAAGAACTTCCTTTAGTTTTTCTTTGGCTGCCGGATCAACCAAGTTGCCGTCGCTATCAAATTTTGCAGGAGGGGCAAATTCATTCAAGAAAAACTCAGGTTTGTTGATGAAATGGAGGTCAATGTAAACTCCAATTTGGCGAAGATGGTACTGTGATCGCCCACCTCCAAAATCTGCTCCGGCACTTACAATAGCAGCAGCCTTACCAGCCCAACAGTTTGGTGGCCTGGAGGCCCAATCAATTGCATTCTTCAAAGGTGCTGGCCGAACAAAGAGAAAAGAAAGCATTAACGGATCAAAAGAATTTATCTTTTGGAAGCATTAAACAGTGTGCTAGTCATTATTGACTTCTAAAGTTCTGGTTAAACCCAATTCAAGTGCGGTGAACATTGAAGATTTTTAATATGATAAATAAATAAAAAATTTTATTTTTAAAGTGACAGGCATGTGCAAATTTCCCATTCATAGAGTATTTTATGTACCTAGGGATGCACAAAAAAAAAAAAAAAAGATAGGGTAACCTGAGAAAATAGGTCTCATGATGTTAAGGACCATCTTATCAAGATGTAGTAAATATGAGAAGAAATTTTGATAATTTTCTTGAGAACAAAAATGATGAATTTCACTTTGTATTCACTTAATATTTTTTTTAAAAAAAAGATGATCAGTGTACAAAATTCTCATATTGTAAAAAAGTCAAATGTATATAATCTTATTTATATTTATTGATGCAAATTATTTTTGTAATTTAAAATTAATAATTTCTAAATCCCAATAAAATATAATCACCATTTTATAATAATCCACACTTGGATTGTATTTATTTTGTTTGAAATCTGTTAATTATGTATTTTTTACAAAATTCAATTGTCTCTAATTATCTTTTTTGGAGCACCATGTTCACATCCCTTCCCTAGGACAACCCGAAAATTAAGATTTAGGTATAACATCAATGCAAGATAAACAAACATTGTATATAGTATACATCAGCTATGATTAGAAAGAAGTAGAGGGGGATACCAGAGACGGAGTAGTTATACTCCGGCGAGGCGAAAAGGACACTATCTGCTTCAAGAATCTTTTTCCGGAAAGCTTCAACAACCGGCGGGAAAGAACCCCCATCTTCAAGATCAGTATTTAGCATTGGCAGTGGGGATATGTCTAAGTATTCAATTTGCAAACATGGAAACGACTCCTTGCTCAGCTCAATTGCTGCAAAACAGAGAAAACAGAACACCAAACCATAACAATTCGTCAAAACCACACGCACCCAGCTCAAAAATCAAAGCAAAGATTCCAACTTCCCAAAAGAATCAACTAAAACTGTGAGGGACATTAACTAACAAAAGAAAGAAAAAACCCCAAAAAAAAAAAAAACAAAACAATTAACGGATGAAAAGAGAAAAGGTGTGTTATTGCACCAGCAAGAAGTAGGCCACGGTTGACTGATGCTTTACGGAGAGACCCACAAAGGGCTGCCACTTTGAACACTGCCTCCATCTCTCTGTCTTCCTGCACTAAACTTCTTGTTCGCTGTGTTGTTGGGGACGAATTAAATTATGTTCAGTCCATGTATATAGACGAGCAGCTTACAATATGGACTTTCCGATGAATTGAAAAAAAAAGAAAAAGTGCTCGTCATGTTTATTTTTATTTTTTTAGTATAACTCAATTATTGTCTTAAATTATAAAAATTTATTATAATATAAAAAAGGTATTTAGTTTTGTTAAAAGAAAAAATTTTCCTTTCTTTTTCTAAATCTGCTCTCTTCAATAAGAAAAATGTTTGAAAAAATTTTGCTAAATAAAAAATTTAATCAAAATTTCATATTTTTTTAATAAAAGAAGTTGTAATTATATTATAGCATAAATAGTTGGATTTGGTAGATTAATAAAGAAATTCTCATTTGGTATATATGAGATTAGTAAAGGTGTCACTTTAGACATATTCAAATATGATTATTTTAACTATTATTATTATTATTATTATTATTATTTCAGTTTGATCATTTTTTGGGATTTGAAATTATTTTAAATTAAATTAAATTGATTCATTAAATAAATTAAATATGTAAAAAGTGGTACAATAATTTTTTAAAATTTTTTTAATAAAGATATTGTTAAAAATATTTTTTTTCTTTGTTTTTAAAATGAAAAAAAATCTATCGTTCCTCCATACCATAAATGACATAAATTTTATCAACAAAAAATTCTAATTTTACGTACTTAAAAAATGAGTCAATTTAATATTGTGGGTAAACAAATAAAATTTTCGATTGAATTTAACTAAATAAAATAAAAAAAAAATGTGCCACTCAAAGTAGATGTGACAAACACCCTTATTAATATAACAGATTTATAGCTCGAAGCTTTAAATGAAAAATATTTGAGTACAAAATTAACAAAGCCTACGAAAGGGCAATTTCAAAAGCACCCGTCTCTTTCTTTTAACCGTACGGACAAGAGTTTTAAGCACGTGCATCGCATCCCTGTATAAGAAAATCTCCATGGTCACGGTTCTTTTCTGGGCTACTTGTTTAATCTTTTTTCGTCGGTTGATCCGATTCGTCAATCGTGCAGAGATTGATTCTCTAGATTGGCGGGTGAAACTTTGAAAATGCTTTCATATATATGTTTCCAAAAAGATTTGCCAGCACTTGGGTCTTGGAAAATATGTCTAAAAACAACAGAAATTTTGGCTCCAAGTTGCCTCTGGACAATGAATTAATTCAAATTCCGCCAGCTGAAGAAGCTCTTTGTATCAAAGTTGATTTGTGCGTGCCAGTTGAATCTTCAAAAATTGAACACTCTGCTTTTGCTCGTTTCTTATTCAAAAATATTTCCTTATTCGGAGCAAGGAAACTTCAACTTACCATGTGGAAAAAAAATGAATATTGAGCTCATCAATTCATCTTGCCGTGCAAGGCATATAAAAGAGAATAATAAACACATCAAGGCTCGAACAATCCACTTGCCGTAGCCAAGAAAATGTCCAAAATTCAAACCTAAGACTAAACACATTATACACATAGGCGGCTACACATAAGAATTTGGGCAAGAATACAATTCAAACTTAAGCAATAATCAATCAATATTGGCACATCAAAACTGAAAAAATAGCAGTTGATCTGACATAAATTGCTAGCTCAAATTTTTAATCTATTTGGAGTTTAAAAAAAAAAAAAAACTTTTTAATTTAACTCCTTTTCACTTGTTACACCAAAGAACCAAAATAATAACTAATAATTTGAACAAAACCTACAATAACACCAAATTTAGCGTATGATATGTCAACATAATTGGAAATGAATTAGTAGATAATTAACCATTTGCAATGGCTTTTCAATTTGTTATAGGTTAATATTGTTTTTTTTTTTTATATTTGTTGTATCTTTTTATGAATAGATGTCTTCGACAGACTTTGAAAGCTATATGCTAAGGGTCGCACGTGAGAACTACAAATTATTTGTCAGTTTTCAAATTTATTTTTGTTGAATTCTTGGAATAGACTTTAAGAGCATGCTATGAAGGCCCAAGTCATCATTGCTTTCATACAATTTCATTCTAAGAATTTGAAGCCAAGGAAAATCATTATCTTCCCACTTTCTAAAGCTATTTAAATTCTCAATTACCACCTTTTAGCAATTTGCAATATTGAAACTCATCTGCTTCATGCTAATCAGATACTCCTAAACTAAATACCCAAGGTTATTTCTCGAGCCTTGATAAGTATGAACATCTAGATGAGCCTATATTTATATTACTACTTACTACTAAAGACTAAAAAGATACGTTTAAATGCAGTACTTTTATTGTAGTTTGGGTCTCATTTTAAGGAGAAAAGGGGCATTACTTAGTGTTTATTTTTCCTTTTTTTTTTGTCACAATGGCTTTGAGTTGGAAATGTATAAGATTACTCTATTATTACTTGAAAGTCACAAGTGAAAATGTCAGAATGTGTATCTCTATAGAGTAAAATTGCTTAAATATAGCACTTCTCCAAACTCTGTTCTCATAATATCATGTTACACATAAAAGTGAGGCAACAATGGTAATGTGAAGTTTTGATCATTGTTAGGGACTAGATTAACAATATGCACATTTTACGCATTTGAAAAAATGTCACCGTAGTCACATGCAATGATAAAATTGTTGACATTGATGGACCAGTGAGGCGATAAAGGCAATGCAAATTTACTTGTCTAGAATCCTTATCCTAGTTAGTTATTTTATAATTGAACCAAAACAAGTAATATTGACTTTATTGAGATTGGATTTGGGCATTGGCAAGAATGAGGCTTCCCTTGGACGTTTAACAAATGCATTGATTCTTTCTTTTTCAGGTATAACACGGAATGGCCCCGCATTTCTTCACTTTGTAAAAGTATGGGCCGCAACGCCTATCAGAAACTTTGAAGTTAAATAAGACGGCGTCGTGTGTGAGGCGATGACGATTCTTAGCAATTATACACCTCCCAGCGTAGAGCAGCACGACACGTTCTGCGTATATTGTCCGAATCACTGCCGTCATCACATTCGTCTCCAAAATTCCAATTGAATTGGATCAGTATGTCAGTATTGTCATCACACTCGAGAAGGCATCGTTGAGCCAATTTGAGGGAAGTGGGATTCTAACAGTGTCTCCGATACTTTGATTCACGCACCACCCTGGAATTCTACCTCCCAGATAAAGGACGTTAACCATAAACTTCCGCAACTGTACCAAAAAACAAAATTCATGACATGATATAAGCAGTGAAAAGAACAATAAAAAAAGAGAGTGAGAGAGCGACGGAGACCTTTCTTTTGCCTTCCACATACTCTGATAAATAACGATTCCTGAACTGAGAGATGGGATCTCTTTCATCTTTATCCACTTCGAAGCAATTATATAATCCGACTCCGAGGACAAAAGATGGCATATCGAAAAGTAGTTGATCAAGAGAAGATACGTTTTCTAATGATGTGCAACCAGTCGCATCTAGGTGACATAGGCTCATTGGAAGCTCTGGCAAAGATCGAAGCCTTTTGCAGTGGCCTAACCAAAGTAGTTTAAGTCGAGTAAGTTGTTTGATGTTTTCAGATACTCTCAAAGTTGTTCCCAATTAAACGTAGGTCCTTCAAAGAGGATAGGCACCTGAGGTCGGCAGGTAATTGGGATAGATTAGGCCTTGCTAAGTTTAATTTGGTTAAACAAGACACGGTTGAACAAGCCCTCCCCAATCACGAAGTTAATCAAGCAGCGTTTTGGAATCGATACATATCCGAAAATTTTAGCCCTTTTAGATTGTCCACACGGGATGGTAGCTCTTCAATGGCTGTGAAGAGCAATCTCAGATCATATAGATTATCCATGCTCTCCCATATTTCTGGAAACAGCTTCAGGTTCTAGCAACCTGCCAGCGTGAGAGTCTGAAGACTTGTTAACTTGTAAATATTGGTTGGGAGGCTCGCAAGCTTGAAGCAAAAATCTAAGTCCAGTTTGACAAGTCGATCCATGTACTCAACAGAGGAAGGCACTTCCTTTATTGCTGTCCATCTTAAGTATAGGTACCTTACGTTCCTTGAGACCTCTGGAAACACAACGAGTCTTGAGCAACCAGAAAGGTCAAGATTATCCAGACATCTCACATCAACATTATTGGAAGACTCGCCAGGTTTTTGCAGGCGCGCAAACTTGTGTGTGTGACCACACTGAATCGCCTCAAGGATGAGCGATGCCTAATAATATTCTGAGGCTGCATGTAGTGAAAGAGAATTAGGCGTAATTGATTATTAAATCAAAGAGAGCTTTGGGTCAGGAAGAGTTCTTTAATATGAGTAATTTGTACCTCTGCTTCTTTCCAAAGTTCTTTAATGTTGGTATGAGGTAACTCAATCCACAGGGGATTCTCGGGGCAAAACTCTGCTGGCAAATACTCCAATGGATATCCAGCCCACTAGGAAGAAAATCAAGGCCTTGAGAAAAGTGCACTTTCCATTCTTCTCCTTTTATTCTTCTTCTTTTTCTGTCATGGCGTATATTTTTAGCAGTTTCAAGATAGATATGTTTCCAAAGACTTTAGGATTCAAGTGGATCTCTTTACTTAGCTTTCTCATATTGTGGAATATGTCTTCAACTTTTCTCGTTACCTAGGAAATAATAGGAAAAGCAGTTATGAGTAAGCATAAAGTGTGAATTGAAATTTTTATTACAATTACAATTAGAATCTTACGATATTATTTTTTGAATACTTAATATGTATCTTATGGATCCCACGATCTCTCTATTTGTTTCTTCCTCCTTTCTTCTGTTTCTAAGGTTTCTTTCAGTTTCTTAGTAAAAATGGGTGACGGTGTTCTGCCTAAAGAGTAGACAGAGGTAATAAAAAGAGAATATTGTCTCTTTCGATTTTTCACGTACAAACTCTACCCAATTCTACCCGTTACATAGTAGCAACGATAGCACTGTAATAACGGCGGCAGTACTGTAACGTCTGAAGTTGATTGTAATTTGGGTAATTTTATTAATTTGAATCATCAATTTATATTTTTCAATTTTCATTTTAGGTGTTTTATTACAATAGCTTCTTCATCTTCATCAACGGCGAAATCTGAAATTGAGAAGTTTGGTAGAAATACCAATTTTACACTGTGGCAAGTTAGAATCATGACAATTCTGACGTGAGAAAGTACAAAAAGGGCCTTACTTAGCAAGGAGAAGAAACCGGAGTTAATGTCTAATGCAAATTGGGATGACATGGATAAAAGAGCTCTATCCTCGATTCAACTCAATTTGAGAAATAAAGTTTTGAAAGAAATCCTCGGTGAAAGAACAGCAACTGGTGCATGGTTAAAATTGGAAAGTCTGTACATGACGTAATCTTTGACTAATAGTTCCAATTAAAGTAACTTCTTTACACTCTTCGTATGTTAGAAGGTACTTCTTTGAAATCACATATTGGAGAGTTTAGTTCAATTGTTACTGATTTGAGTAAAATTGACGTTCATATTAACGATGCGGATCAAGCTTTATTGCTATTGTGCTTTTTGCCTCCTTCATACAAGTACTTTAGAGATACTATGATTTATAGCAGAGAAGATATTTTCATTGAGAATGTCAAGACTAATTTGCAGGCCAAGGAGAAAATTGATAGTAGTTTGACATTTTTTGAGACATCAGATCAGAGTGTTGGTTTGATTATTGATCGAGGAAGATCAAAGGAGAGAGGTCGGAATTCAAGTAAATCAAGATCGAAATCAAAACACAAGAATTTGACCTGTAATTATTGCAAAAAGAAAGGGCACATCAAGTCTGATTGTTACAAGTTGAAAAACAAGCAGAAAGTAAGTGACAATAATCATAAGAACCATCTACCAAAAGAAGCTCATATGGCAACAAATGAGAGTGATGATTTGCTTTGTGTCACTCAAGGTCAAGACAGATTTCAGGATACTTGGATTATGGACATTAGAGCCTCGCAACATATGACTCCTAACAGGGAATGGTTTACCACTTACAAGCCAATCAATGGTGGTGTTTTGTTAGGTAATGATCACGTATGTAAGGTTGTTGGGATTGGTACAGTGCAGATCAAGATGCATGACGGTGTCATTAGGACTTTGGGCACTCTTGAGAAGAATGGCTGCAAGATTGGGTGTGAAGGTAGAGTTTTGAAGGTTTCCAGAGGTTTTCTTGTATTGATGAAGGCTACCAAAATTGGCACATTGTATTTCTTACATGGTTCGACATTCACAGACTCAACTGTAATTTCTACTTCAGTTTTAGATTCAGATGTAACAAAGTTGTGGCACATGCGGTTGGGACACATGAGTGATAGAGATATGGCTGCTTTGAGTAAGAGAGGTTTTTTGTGTGGTCAGAACACTGGAAAAATAGAATTTTATGAGCATTGTGTTTTTGGGAAGCAGAAGAGGTTGAGTTTCAGTACAACCATCCATAAAACAAAGGGAACATTGGACTACATCCATTTAGATCTTTAGGGTCCTTCTCAGGTTCTCTCTAAAGGTATGGGTGCTGTTTATATACTCACTTTCATTGATGATTTTTCTCGTAAAGTTTGAGTTTATTTCTTGAAACAAAAAAGTCAAGTGTTTGGAACCTTCAGACAGTGGAAAACTTTACTTGAAAAACAAACTAGGAAGCAGATTAAGAGGTTGAAAACAGATAATGGCATTGAATTTTGCAATAACGAATTCAATGAGTTTTGCAAAATTGAAGGCATTATTCGATACCGCACAAATGTAAAAACTCAACAGCAGAATGGAGTTGCAGAACGCATGAACAGGACTTTGATAGAGAAAGCTAGATGTCTATTATCCAATGCAGGTTTGGGTAAGGAGTTTTGGGCAGAAGCTATTAATACAGCTTGTTGGTTGGTAAATCGATCTCCTTGTACTTCAATTGAGTTTAAGACACCTAAAGTGGTGTGGTTAGGCAAACCTGTAGATTATTTTGATTTGAAGATATTTGGTTGTCCTGCTTATGCTCATGTTAATGATGAAAAGCTTGAATCGAGGGCTAAAAAATGCATTTTCCTGGGCTATGCTTTTGGTGTGAAAGATTATAGGTTGTGGTGTCCAGACCCTAAGTCTCCAAAATTCCTCATCAGTAGAGATGTGACATTTGATGAATCCGCTATGCTGCATCCAAAAGAGGAAATTTTAAGGCCAAACGGTGAAGATAGTGGGAGTTCCACACAGCAGGTGGAGTTTGAAAGTGATATTCCTTCTAAGTCAAGTTAACAGATTCAGGTTGACACTTTAAAAACAAATAAGGATACTCTAAATACTCAATAGGTACAACTGTACAGTATCGCCAGAGACAGACTTAGAAGGATTATCAAGCCACCAACCAAGTTTTCAAACTCAGATTTTGCTTATTGTTTGGTAGTAATGGAAGAGGTGGAGTACAATGAACCTAAAAACTACTCAGAGGCTGTCACTTATGTTGAATCTTCTCAGTAGAGTATTGCTATGACCAAGGAAATTGAGTCTCTACATAAGAATCAGACTTGGGACTTAGTGAAACTTCCTAAAGATAAGAAGACTGTTGGCTGCAAATGGATCTTTAAGAAGAAGGAAGGAATCCTAGGAGTTGAGGATGTAAGGTACAAGTCACGTTTGGTTGTAAAGGGCTATAATCAGAAAGAAGGTATTGACTTCAATGAGATGTTTTCTTCAGTTGTGAAGCACATGACACTTCTATTCGTGTGCTTCTAGATATGGTTGCTATGTATGATATGAAACTGGAGCAGCTTGATGTTAAGACTACTTTTCTACATAGCGATCTTGAGGAAGTCATTTATATGGATCAACCCGAGGGTTTCAAGAGTGAAGGTAAGGAGGATCAAGTTTGCAGGTTGAAGAAATCTCTATATGGTTTAAAGCAGTCTCCTAGACAATAGTATAAGAAGTTTGACAGCTTTATAGTTGGTCATGGTTACTTAAGGAGTGAGTATGACAGTTGTGTCTACCATAGGAAGCTTTGTGATGGATCATTTATCTATCTACTATTATATGTCGATGATATTCTTGTTGCCTCTACAAGTATATCTGAGATCAATAGTTTAAAGAGGCTACTTGGTAGAGATTTCAAGATGAAAGATTTGGAAGCTGCAAAAATGATATTGGGCATGGAGATCATCAGAGACAAGAAAGCAGGAAAGTTGTGCCTTTTACAAAAAAGGTACATCAAGAAGGTTCTTGATCGATTTGGGATGATGAGTTGCAAACCGATAAGTACTCCTTTGGCATCACACTTCAAACTTTCAGCCTCTTTGTCACCCAATAGCCTAGAGGAGGAGGAATATATGTCACATGTTCCATACTCTAGTGCAGTGGGCAGTGTAATGTATGCTATGGTTTGTACTCGTCCAAATATTTCACAAGCAGTCAGTGTGGTTAGTAGATATATGGCTAATCCTGGGAAAGCACATTGGCAAGCAGTTAAATGGATACTTCGATATCTTAGAGGCACTACAGATGTAGGACTAATGTTCAGTAGAGGCAGTAGGTTGATTAATGGTTTTGTGGATTCTGACTATGCAGGTGACCTTGATAGAAGAATATCAATAACTGGTTATGTTTTCACTCTTTCAGGCAGTGTCATTTGTTGGAAGGCAACATTGCAATCAACAGTTGCTCTTTCTACTATTGAAGCTGAGTACATGGCAATAGTAAAAGTAGTCAAGGAAGCTATTTGGTTGAAAGGTTTGGTCACTGATTTGGATTTATCACAGGAAACTACCACCATATTCTGTGATAGTCAGAGTGCTATACACTTGACCAAAAATCAAGTGTATCATAAGAGGACCAAACACGTTGATGTCAGATACCATTTCTTACGGATGTTATATCTCAAGGTTTGATTTTAGTGAAAAGGGTCGTTACTGCTGACAATCCAGCTGACATGTTGACGAAACTAGTTGTAACTAGCAAGTTTAAGCATTGCTTGGACTTGATTGATGTTCATTTTGATTGACTGGCCCTAAGGAGCTATTTGGAGGAGAGACAGAAGGATTTTATTTTGTTGTGTGTTTAGAAAATACAATGTATGGTGGAGATTTGTTGTAATATGCCTTGTATTCCAGTTGAATTAGAATTACTCTTTTGCCCTTATCTTATATCCTTATATATATATAGGTATAATAGGATTATGAGAATGAGAGAGGTTTGAGAGGTGAACCACACTCTATGCAACTCGCCCAAGAACTTCTCAAGTTAAACAAGACACCGTCGTTCGAGCATTGGTTGAGGCTACTACGATTCTCAGCTATATTGTAGTACACGCTCCCAGCGTAGAGCAGTACGTCGCCCACTACATAGTTGCCATCAATTGTCCTCCTCTTAGCAGAATGATTTTGTAACCAAAAATTGA
Source organism: Ceriops decandra (assembly GCA_020615895.1). Lineage (NCBI taxonomy): Eukaryota > Viridiplantae > Streptophyta > Magnoliopsida > Malpighiales > Rhizophoraceae > Ceriops > Ceriops decandra. The sequence goes on along the minus strand of JAHLGO010000169.1, from coordinate 5,835,407 downwards.
AATCACGGCCTTCATCACATTGATCTCCAGTTGAATTGGATCCGTAAGTCAGTGGTGGTATCACACTTGAGAACAAGGCATAAAATAAATCCCAAGGAGGCATCGTTGAGCCAATTTTAGGGAAGTGGGATTCTGCCAGTGTCTCCGGCCGTTACTTTGATTCACGCACCACTCTGGAACTCTACCTCCCGGATAAATGACGCTAACCATAAACTTCGGCAACTGTACCACCAAAACAAAATTCATGACATGATACAATGAGTGAAAAAACAAGAAAAAAACAGAGTGTGAGAGTGATGGCGACCTGTCCTTTGCCTTTCGCATACTTCGCTAAATAACGATTCGTGAACCGAGAGACAGGATCTCTTTGGTTTTTGTCCACCTTGAAGCAATTACATAAGCTGACTCTAAAGTCAAAAGATGGCATATTGAAAAGTAGCTGATCAGGGGAAGATACGTTTTCTAAGCTCATGTGGGCTCACTGGAAGCTCCGGCCAAGATCGAAGCAGCCTTTTGTAGGAGCGTATACAAAGTTCTTCAAGTTGAGTAAGTTGTTTGATGGTTTCAGGGACACTCTCAAAGTTGTTCGCAGTTAAACGCAAGTCCTTTAAAGAGGATAAACCCCCGAGATCAGCAGGTAATTGCCACAGATTACACCATGCTAAGTTTAATGAGGTTAAAAAAGACAAGGTTGACCAAGCCATCCCCAACCACGAAGTTAATGAAGCAACGTTTCCGAAATGATGCATATCCAACATATTAAGCCCTTTCATATTGTCCACACGGGATGGTAGCTCTTCAATGGCTGTGTTGTACAATATCAGATCCTCTAGATCATCCATGCTCTCCCACATTTTGGGAAACACCTTCAAGTTAGAGCAACTTAGTAGGCTGAGACTCTGAAGATTTATTAACTTGTAAATGTTGGTTGAGAGGCTCTCAAGCTTGAAGCAAAACGCCAAGTTCAGTTCGACAAGTCGATCCATATACTCAACAGAGGAAGGCGCTTCCTTTATTGTGGTCCCCCTTAGATATAGGTACCTTACGTTCCTTGAGACCTCTCGAAACACAACGAGTCTTGAGCAACCCGAGAGGTCAAGAGTATCCAAACATCTCATATCAACATTATTTGGAAGACTTCTCAGCTTGTGGCGGTAACACAAACTTATGTGCGTGACCACACTGAGTTGTCTCAAGGATGGCCTAACAATATTTTGAGGCTGCATGTAGTGAAAGAGAATTAGGCGTAATTGATTAGTAAATCAAAGAGAGCTT
>JAHLGO010000169.1:5816433-5834122 GCA_020615895.1 Ceriops decandra | reverse complement strand
TGGACCACACCAACATAGATTTCCAACTAAACATTTTAATTATTGCAGATTATCAATGTCATTTAGAACAACTAATATCTATTTGCTACAAAATCTTCTAATTAACGATATTCTAGATCCAATGCTATGTGTATAAATTTTAATACGACTATCTCCTAACGCTTGCCAAATGAGCTCCTCTAGTAACTTTTTCATGCCTCTTTTTTCTAATTCTTCCCTAACGTTGTTAAGAAAGCAACAACCTTCAAAGTGACGTAAAATTTAGCTAAAAATAGTTTCAGCAATAGTTGTTTTGCCTATACCGCCCATGCCCCAAATTCCTAAAATGCGAGCTTGAATTTATTCCCACTAGGTGCTCCAAGCCCATAAGCAAAGGCAATGCTCGATTCAGTTTCTCCAAAACATCTTTGAAAATGTGTTCAACGAGTTTACGCTCTGGCCTACCATAAATAAGCCAAAGTTTCATAAACATGCAATGCACATTGACGTGGCAACATACTTGTAGGCATTACTTGATGTCTCTTTTGGTTGTTCTATATGTTTCAGTTGCAAATTAATTATGCCATATAGTAGTTCTGCGATAGATTTATGAAACTCTACGGAATAAAAATGTCATCAATGTTCTCAATTGTTAAATTTTAAAATGGCCAAACATGGATTCCATTTCAATGAACTAGCTAGGTGGAGTTGAAACCAGTCAACTTATAGTTTTTTACGTAACTGAAATGTGAACCTTGTAAAGTTACCTGATTACATTGGAATCCTACCTGGTTAGATTAGCAATGCTAGTCAAAGCAGCCTTCCATTTGGGGATCTTGTCAGAATTGATCTCAAAATTTCTCTTGCATTTACAATCAGATGCTTCAGCGAAGCTCCTAGTCTATTTCCTGACATCAAATGGATCCACATGATAGAACACTAGCATAACAATCTGTCTGCAAGTGTCACAAACTTGTATGGCAGATTCTACAATGATTATAAAATCTATAGCATTAGTTTTAGTAAGTAAAGAAGCAGATTGGTTGAGGAATTTGTTTTACGAGACTCCTCTGTAGGAAAAGCCAATAGCACCCATTTATATATATTGTGACAGTGTTGTAACTCTAGTAAGAACATATGGTCAAATATATAATGATAAGTCTAAATACATTGGACTAAAATACAATTATGTTAGAGAATTAATCACAAATGGTGTAGTTACAATTGATTTTGTGAGATCAAGTCAAAACATGATTGATCCTTTGACAAAAGGATTAACAAGAGATATAGTAAATGAGACATCAAGAAAAAAAGTTCTCAAACTCATAAATACAAATCACTGATGATGGAACCAAACTCAATGTTTAATACAATATTAAGTCTTGAGTCAATAAGTCAAAGTAAATCATCAGTGTGATTAAAGTACTATAACCAATTTTATTTCCATCCCAAGGTTATATAGTACTTAATTCCCATAGTAAATTGAGAGGATGAGTCTATAAAACTCTTAATAGACTTGAAAGGGTGCTTTATGGTGGGGTTTAGTCTGCCTATATGAATATGGAATGTTTAGTCCGTTCCAACAAATTAAAGGACTTGACTTGAAAACATTTATAAAAAGAGTATGGACACAATGATCTTTAATGTGTCAGTTACTTAAAAAAAGAAGTAATAATAGTTACAATCATTTGTGTGAACTAGTTTTACAACTTATCAATAAGGATAGTTAGTTTAAAACTTCTTTATCATATTAATCAAATTTGTAATGTACTTTTCACTATATAAAGTTTTAATCTGTAAAACATCTTTATTTATACAAATGACTATTAAAATTACTGAAAATCTACTATTCTTTATATTTTGAAAATGACAAGGATTGATAGATTGTTAAAATAAAAGGTTGTGATTGTTAAACAAAAAGCTGTGATCGTTAGACAAAAGATTGAGACTATTGCATAAAAGGTTGTGATCCCTATATGATAGGTTATAACTATTGGACAAAAGATTATGATTGTTGAACGAAAGGTCGTGATTGTTGGACAAAAAGTTATGACTACAAGACGCAAGGTTGTGAGAGTTGGACAAAAGGTTGTTATCGTTGGATAAAAGGTCAAAGATTACTCGACAAAAAATTGTGACTATTAGACAAAAAGTAATAATTATTAGACAAAAGGTCACCAATACTTTTATAAATATCAAGAGTCTGATATTTATTTAATATATCCACATTTTTTTTCTTTCTCTTTTTCATTCTTCCATAATTCCATTAAAGATTCTATTATCGAGAGCTATAAATAAATTAGAAATTAGTTCTAAAAATATATTAATTTTTCAAGAACTTGATTCCAATAGTACAACTTAGAGTCAAGTTTGTTTCATTTTATCTTGTAAGAAAATTCATATAAACCTTTATTACATATCAGTGAGAGTGAATTTTATCTTAAGAAAAGTGACATCAAATACATGACTTGGAGAAGTCTCTTTCAATTTTTAGTATAACCTTATTCTACATCAACAACATTCTTGGATTACTTGCAAAAAGGTCGGAGCGATTTTGGCTTTTACGAAGCCGATAGTCTGTGAAGGTTAGTCTGTGAAGGTCTCAACGCCTTTTTCAAAGAAGGCAGCAAGGAGATGGCTAATGAAATTGTCGCAAGTGTCTCCACCCCTGAAGCTTAAGAGGATGTCATACTTCCATTAATGCTAATTGTGAGTGTGGGAGGCTGGCTAGAAAACTAGAGGGAGAGGATAAAGAAGAGGAAGCCATAGTCATTGGATAATTATTGCTCATAACTAAGAGGCAACGTGTGCAAATGGAAAAATTGAAGTGACCTTTCACCTCTTTTGAGTTTGGAGATAATAGATAACTATAGCACAAGAAACCACCTTGATCAGCAATTTACCAAAAAGCCCATTGACTTGCGGGAAGTTTCATCAAATTTTTTTGTGAAACAGCAAACGACTTTTCTGTTAGCCAATTTTGTCTCGTCCATAAAAATTAAGAGATTGGCCTTATGTGATGTTTATCTAAATAGAAACTTGCATCACATGATATTTACAAAGTTATTATATACCTTTTGGTTTGGTAGTAAATGATGTACTTTGTGTTAGAAGAAGTAGTTAGAAGAACAGAGGTATCACGAGAGATCCGACAAAATTATTGGTATAGGAATATAGTTTTAGCAAAGATAGATGTTAAACATTCAGAAATAAACATTAGGACAACAGAAATAGAATATAGTACAAAAGACATTAAAAAATTTCAAATCCAGATAAAAGAGCTTTTAAGATTAGTATTAATTAGAAAAAATTTCGATAAGCATAGAAGTATAGCCATTATAATTAGAAATCATAATGAAATTAAGAGAAGTAAAACTAAAGTGGTAATAAATTATAAAAGATCAGAAAATAGTTATAAGATGTCAAATATCATTATAAGGAATATTATAATAATTTAAACGTAATTATAATATTTTAAATTATTGTAATATTATTGATTTGGAACAAAATCATATAAAAATATAATCATTAAAATATGAATGATATATATGACTTGCAATTAATTTTATGAAAGTTTAGTTTATGAAACTAATTGATTGTAAATTTCTAATTAAATATGTAAATTCAAATAATAGTATAAGTATCTCAATATAACAATTCCTTTGAACGAAATCTAATTTTTTAAATTCATTACAAACGTGAAATTCAATGACTATTTTAACCTTTGCTCCTTTGAAGTTGGATATTAAGTATTTAACGAAAAAAGTTGCTTAAAATTTTACCTTATTAGCGAAAGTCTCTTGCATACGACCTCTCTTCTTGCATGCACTTGATCCAACTTTACCTTGTCTCGGATCAGCAACTTGCTGACTAAAATCCTGCAACATTTTTCTGCTTCTCGTGTTCACTCATTGTGGCAATACAACACTGAGACTAAAAACAGAAAAAATAAATGCCACATAATAGATATCATTCTCCCTCTACAAACACTTGCTCATAAGCACAAGAAAAAAAAAATGCATATATTAAATAATATTGGTGTAATACCGCGAGAGCATGGAGTAGCCGTCTTGCTATGGCCCGTAAGACCAATAGAATGAAGCTCCGACGAACTCAGAAAGCAACGAATCATACACGCATCCCCACCAAAAAGATGGATTCTTCAACTAGTTGCGCACAACAGAATGGAAAAAAGGGACGCTAAAAAATACTCTTTAAAACGTGATAACCAAGCAGATATAATAGAAAGAAAATTTCTTTGCCCCATTAAGTAAACTTTACCATGAAAACATTAATGCGAAGATGCTGGACTTTTAAAATAATGCACTGCACCCCATGATTATTCTAAAATTCTCATTGTTACAGATTTATCATTTATCCTTTATTTTTTTAAGTTCAGTTGAATTGGACATGAATATGAGTAAGTTACGAAATTCAAATCCTAGATCTCATCCCCAAGCTTTTAAACTTGATGGTGGTCAGTAATCCATACTTAATGGTTGGCACTTTATCCTTTATGTAACAGAACTTGATGATGAAGTTCATATCAACTAGCTATAACAAAAATTTGCCCATTTTCTTTCTTTGTTTTTTTTTATTGACGCATCTTTGTTTCAAAAGTATTAACCTTTTTTTTGGGGGGGGGGGGGGGATATGGCTACAATTGGACCACTTGAGTAAGAAACTATGCCCACTCGTAGGTACTGTTACTGGCATTTCACTAGCTTGGCTTTCCATATGTTTTGCTTCTATCCCCTCTTGACATCTTTTTGGATTTTTTCTACTCTCGAGTTAGTATAACGAATGAGTTTGAACATTGGAACTAGAGATCTAGAGGGTGAAAAAAAAAAGAAAAAATAAAACAAAAAGGACGACCAAAGAAGATCAAATCATTCCAACATTCTTTTTTAATTTAATTAGCATGAATTCAAACTCTAACTCAATACCTTTAACTTGGAAAAACAACTTCAGTATTAAGGAGATAAATCATTCCAACATTGATGAAAGTACCAAGAAGCCCAAGAGTGAGGAAAATAATTAGGGCTTGTTTCATATTGTAGATGAGGCCCAATGAAAATGTGAAAGATAGGTTCAGAATTTCATTAATAAAGAAGGAGAAAGATAGCAACTTCATTCAATAAATAAATGAATAAATAAATTTTTTTGATAAATAAAGAAATAATTTCTTCCTCGTCGGTGTTTTTGCCCTTGTATTATTGTCGCGGGGTCCTAGGCTGTCAGGAAGTGTAGTCCGATGAGTGAGTTGGAAGTAGCGTGTCTATTCTAAGAGAAAATGCATTCAAGCCCAATCGTGGCCCACCATTTTTAGCCCGTATCTATCACAAGGCAAACCATATTAATGCAGGATGTGAGAAGTCAACAAGGGTCTCGTCCAAAAATTAAAGCAACAAAATGTGTGCACAGCATTAAGTATTAATGTATAGATTCTTAACTTCACATATTAGATTTTTATTGAATATGAAACTAATCCGTTACTCTTTTCTAAATTTACATACCTTAAGAATTAATAGTGTGAAAATACTCATGTTCTCAGATGCTACATCAAACTTCTTTCCCTAAGCATACGCAAATGCACGTAAATATACCATTGCTCAGTAATTAACTACCCAAAAATGAACCACCCCCATGTTGGGAGACTAGTATTAACATGTCTTTATGTACTTGGCTCAATTTTTATATTACTTGGTTCAATTTTGAATTGTTTCTATACATTTTGTCACTAAAAAATATATTAAATATTTAAGTTAAAAGTGTACCATTAAATTTACATATTTTTTTTTAGAATTACTTTTAAAACCAATAAGTTAAATAGCCTACTAATTTTCCTTTTTGAGTATTTTTCGCAAAACACTTACCAATTTCTTTTATGCCTATGGACTAATGCTAAGGGTCCTTTAAATATCAGGCATTGATGCTTGCGCCACCATAATCAAGTGCGTATATTTTGTTGAAACTTCGTTATTTACAATATTGCCAACACCAAGAAGCAATTATCTAGTGGGTCGGTCTCTTTATGAGAAATAAGGCAGAGCGGAAGATCTCACAGCACCCGTCCAGGGATGAAGCCATTTAACTTGCTCGGCATGAGTACTTGTGGCAGTTATTCGGTCTGAGCCTGGAGGATTGTACCTACATGCATAATGTGTAACCAAAGGGGACATAGAATTATCGCAAGAGCCAATAGATCAATAATCAAGTGATATTTGAAAGGAATCAGAGAAGATACAAGAATTAAATTTTTGTACTTTACCCTATTTGTAAGGTGGGATTATAGTCTAAATGATGGAATAGTCCCTGAGATGGAGCATACTGGTGACCGAATGACATGTTCGGCTCACTACCATCCCATGATTGTTGAATGTTATTTCTTGCACTCATTTCATCCAGCTGCCAGAAATAATCAATTGAGTTTCACGAACTACAATTTTTACTTATATTTTGAGAGGAGGTGCACGAACCAAAAAAAAAAAAAAAAAAAAAAGAAAAATCAATTATTCTACCTTTGGAGACTCGCAGGTCACAAGATACTGAGCTAACATGTACATAGAGAAAGATAGCAAAATGGTGCCATGCACTTTTCTATTTACACAGTTTGAGAACTGTTGAGACTTAAGAGAGTATGCAGGTATCAAGTTTATGAATTTGCCAAGCGTGAGGAAACCACACTATTGTTGCATGGGGCTATGCAACATCCAATATTTTGTGGAATCAATGTAGGGTCTTAACAATATGAGTAATTTGTCAGGTTCTACGATATTTTCATTATTGTCAAAGCTCTATTAGCTTTAAGCAACAGCTGTTCCTGTAATTGAGAGAGTAGTCAATTGGAAGCCGAAGCAAGTTCCGATTGGATTACATATAGGCCTTATCATTTGTGTAAGTACCTTGTTTTGAAGATCAGCAAGTCGGTCAAGCATATGCTGGGTCAGCTAAGAATTAGGTAGCACTAGTGGCGCCAAAAAAATAAACTGTAAAAGAAATAAATGTAGATAAGACCAAAAAGAAAAATCATTGCCCAACAAAAAAAAAAAGGAAAAGAATCTGTAGGATTAAAGACCAATCACAAGAAAAGAACAGCTGAAAATAACTCAGATATAACATCAGCTTCTTGTTAGGACAAAACACAAGACCCCACTTTGTGCCATCTCTTCTCACCTATCCCAAATTGACTTTGTTATCACTTTATTTCTCATCCTTAACTCTAGACTTCTAATGGCAAGAAAGAACATGCGTGCATGGAAAATTAAGTAACAAAAGAACAAGTGGTGTAATGATGGAGCCATGAAGCTAAACAAACTTTTGATGTCAATTTCAAAGAACCATAGAAAAACTTGAGCTACCTTAGTCGACCGAACTTGCTTCAATGACCCCTCCCAAGTCCTTTCCAATAAGGTTTTTATATACCAAACAAGTGTATCACGAATAAGACTGCTCGTACAGTCATACTTGACAACAAGGGAAACTGCTTGTTATTGACTCTTCTTTGCCATTGAGTTCATTGTAGGGCCTCATGTTAAGCTTCCAGTTTCAAGTCCTCTCGGTAGCTGCTCTGTAATTAGGTCAATAGAAAGTGCATACAAAGTATAAAATCAACACATCTAGCATTCAAACAGTATTTAGATAAGCTGTCATAAGCCTTTGCCATGAAACTGATTTTAGGGGTGGAAAAATACCGAAGAGATAATGAAACATAACCTTTGGCCATGCTATATGGTGAAAACAGAATCTCATCATACAACACAGAATACAACTTCTTACTTCTGTTGGTAGATAGCTCATTAGAGTTTTGGAATCCTACATAAAAAAATGTGTGGTGAGTATGTGTAGAGTATAGCCTATATAAGAAACCTTTTTGTAATGGGTTTAGGTGTGGAAAGGAATATATAAATTGAGCTTATTGAGTATATTTGGCATACAATTTATTTTCCCATTTGTATTGAGTTTTACCCATTTTGTAAACTTTTCATTTGGAGCATAGTGGAACTTTGCAGTAATAGCTTATGGACGTAGGCAATCAAGCCGAACCATATAATTTTGGTGTGTTCTTTCATTTTCTCTCTCCTTTAGTTACTTTGCTGCATTTAGGGGTAGCTTTGCCTATGGAGATTAGTTTTGTTTGGAGGTAGCACTTTGACCCCTCTACTTTCTTAGGAGTGATCCTCGATGAGTTAGCTCTGTCAACAAGATGATAAGAGTCTAAGGAAAGTGGGTTTTAAGTAGGGCTTGTGTGTATCTCCCTAACCTTTCTTGGGGATATACCCCTTTGAGAAATTGATCATTTTGAGCACCAAGTTTTTTAAGTAATGGTAGCAAAAATAGAAGTTGAAAAATTTGATGGTCAAAATAATTTTGGTATTTGACAAAGTGAAATTAAAGATGCATTGTGTCAGCAAGATTTAGACATCACCTTAGAAGAAAATAAATTGAAAGATATGGAAGGAAAAGATTAGGAGAGATTAAATGCAAAAGCTTGTGGGTTGTTTCATTCATGCTTGCATAGAGAATAGAAATACCCTTTTATGAAAGAAGATTCTGTTAATAAGCTGTGGGATGCCTTAGAAAATAAGTATATGAAGAAAAGTAATGAAAATCAATTATATTTGTTGAAAAGACTTTATCATTTTCAGTTGAAACCTGATACAAGTATTAGTATTGCTGATCTGTTGAATTTGGATGAAACTTTTAAGGATGAATAGAAAGCTATGTTATAAATTGGTTCACTTCCTGATGAGTTAGAAAATTTATGTATTACTTTAATTCATGGAAAGAAAGGTTTGTCCTTTAAAGAAGTATGTGTTGTTTTGCTCAATTATAAAATTTGTAAAAAGGATTAGAAGGAGAATTGGGACGAATCATCAAAGGCACTTATAGTAAAAGGAAGAAGCCATAGTCGAAACCTAATAAGGAGAAGGAGATCACAATAAAAAATAAGATCAGAGAAAGATGAATGTGCATTCTGTCATAAGAAAAGACATTGGAAAAAGGATTATCCAAAGCTAAGGAAGAAGAATGAGGGCAAGGGCAAGAACACTTCTAATGTACATTGGGCTGAACATGAAGAAGAAGACATTGCATTGACTAGTACACCATCCATTTTTGGAGTTTACAAATGGATTTTGGATTCGGGTTGCACCTACTACATGTGTCTACATAAGGAATAGTTCTTTAACTTCCTAGATGGTAGAGTTGTATACATGGGAAATGATAACTCATACAAGACTATAGGAGTAGGTTCAATATGATTGAAGAATAATGATGGATCATACAAAGTCTTAATGGAGGTGAGATATGTTCTAGATTTGAAGAAGAACCTCATATCGTTAGGAGCTTTGGAATCTAAAGGCTACAGAATATCAATGCATGATGGAACTTTGAAGGTTGTATCCGGTATTTTGGTTGTAATGAATGGTACAAGGAAAAATAACTTGTATTACTATAATAGGAGAACCATTATTGGATCAGTTGCTACAATTTCTAATGAAAACTTAGAGTTAGAAGCTATCAAGTTATAACATATGCAAATGGGTCATTTAAGAGAAAAGGCTATGAGCAATTTGGTGAATAGAGGTGTGTTGAAAGAAGCAAAGGTTGGTAACTTTGATTTTTGTGAGCATTGCATTTTGGAAAGCAAACAAGAGTAAAGTTTGAAATAGTGGTGTATAGTACTAAAGATATTCTAGACTATATTCATTTAGGTGAGTAGAGACCTACAAAGACAACATCCTTTAGAGGTAAACACTATTTTGTTACTTTTGTTGATGATTTTTTGAGAAGGGTATAGGTGTATACTATGAAGAACAAGAATGACATGCTAGATGTTTTCCTTAATTAGAAGAAGATGGTGGAGACTCAAATTGGAAAGAAGATCAAACACCTTAGAACAGATGATGGAAGTGAATTTTACAGTGATCTCTTTAAGAGAGTTTGTTGAGAAGTTGGTATTGTATGTCATTACACTGTCAGGCATATACCACAATAGAATGGGGTGGCAGAACACATGAATCAAAATTTCTTAGAGAAAATCCGTTACATGTTGTCAAATTTAGGGTTAAGTAAGAAGTATTGGGCTGAAGTAGTAACTTATGCATGTTATCTCATTAATCATTTACCATTTACCACTATTGGCAGTAAAATTCCTTTGATGGTATGGTGTTAAAAACCTATAGGAGATTATGATTCTTTGCATATATTTAGATGCACTGCTTATTATTATGTGAAAGAATCTAAGTTAGATTTAAGAGCAAAGAAGGCTATTTTTGTAGGGATGTCTTATAGAGTTAAAAGATATTGGTTGAAGTGTTCAGATTCAAATAAGATCATCTTTAGTAGAGATGCTATTTTTAATGAAGCTGCATTACTAGAAAAGAAAACAAATGAGAATGTGGAGTCTACCTTAAAGTGGGTGGAGTCTAGTCAGAAGTAGGTAGAGTTCTATAAACCTGAAGTGACTGTTTAGAAGCTAGCTGAGAATTTAGAAAGAGTTATTAAAGATACTCAGGAGGAGATAGTTATTCCATAACAACGAGAGTTTATTGTAATAAATAAACCAAGGCATGAGATAATGCTATCTGCCCGTTTTGTTGATATGTTAGCTTATGCACTTCCAGTTAAGGATGGATGCATTTTATTCACTTATGATAAAACAATTCAGTGTGTTAATAGTGATAAGTAGAAGGAAGCCATGAGTGATGAGATAAAGTCTCTTTAGATGGGAGTTAGTTCGGTACCTAAGAAGTTTGATCTAGTTCACTTAAACGTCCTATTGTTTTGATTGTTGAGCTCATCTTTGATGATTAATGTTAGATTTGTTATCAATACCATCTCATATAGTTATATGTGTTGATATAAGGTTATGAATGTCGTTGAGCTGCAGAAAGGTCATTGGGAAAAACTAGTGATTATTGGTTAACCCTGATGTTAAAAAGTCAATGTTGACTATGATCCTAAATTTTAGGGGTCAAGATTGACCATTAACCATTGACCCTAAATTTTAGGATTCAAATATAGCCATTGATTGTAAGACAACTTTTGGGAATTAACAATAACAGTTGATGATCATGTAGCCCTAATCTCAAGGCTCTATAAATACCCTTATGTGTCTTGCAAGAAGGGAATGTGCTATAGAAAATTGAGAGAGCTGGCCAAAGAGAGGTGAATGGTAAGAGAGGAGGTAGCTACCAAGGGAGGTGCAGCTGACCAAGAGGGAGAACAAGGTAGCCAGCCAAAAGGGAAAGCAAGGCAGCTGGCAAAGAGGAAGAGCAAGGCAGCAGGCCAAGAGGGAGAGACAAGCAGCCGGCCTAGAGGGAGGGAAAGAGGTAGCAAAGCAGTTGGCCTTCACCAACAAACCAGCAGCTGGCCCTCACAAAGGTGACAGCAGTAGCCAGCCCATACAAAGGTAACAGAAGTAGCTGGCTACCACACCAGCACATCCAGGAGGTTTTCCAGCAGACCAGCAGCACCTCAGGAGGCTTCCTAACAGCAGAAGCACACTCGGGAATCAAGCAAAAAATCATAATGTGCAGCAGCAGGTTTGGGAATCAGCAGCCGACCACCACACCAGCAAACCACCAAGTTGTAGCAGTCGGCCTTCACCAGCACCTGCGGCAGTCAGCCCTCACCAAGTTACAGCAACCTGTGAATCCAATAGCCAAGGGAGACAAACTAGGAGGTCCTGCAGCAAGGGAGACAAACCTGAAGGTCCAGCAGCAAAGGAGACAATCCGGGAACCTATACCAGAACCAGCAGCAAACTTAAAGCAATTCAGGAGCCTATACCAGAACTAGCAGCAAGGGGAGCCTATACCAGAACCAGCAGCCACCAGCAAGTCCGGCAGAAAGTGTTGAAGAACCAACAACTGCACAAGGAGAGGTGCAGATTGCAGGTCTGACAAAAGGTGTTGCAGCAGAAGGAGGTCCCTACACCAGCAAACCAGCAGCCTTGCACCAGCAGCACCAACAGGAGGTCACTGCACCAGTAAACCAGCAGTTGCGCACTAGCAGCACCAGCAGGAGGTACCTACATCAGCAAACCAGCAGGCGTGCACCAGCAGCACCAGCAGGAGTTTCCTGCACCAGCAGCACATCCAGAAAGGTATACCAGCACCAGCAACACATCCAAGAGGGACTACCAGCACCAGCAGCACGTCGGGGAGATTATACCAACAAGTGCAGTGCATCCAGCAACCAAATCAATAAGTGCAGCCTGCCCAGTAGCCAAATCAGCAATAGCAGTACGTGCAGACAGCAATAGGAGAATGTGCAGGCAGCGATACCAGCCTGTGCAAATGAGGATATCATCTGCGACGTGAGCAGACACCACTAGTGTGTGCAGATAGCAACAACGACGCAAATGGACAGCAGCAGCACACGCGAATAACAGCAGCGGCACGAGCAGACAGCACAAGCGTGTACGGATAGCAGCCGGTGCAGACAGTAGCAACGCATGTGGACAAAAGTAGCAGTGCGCATAGACAACAGGAGCGGCACTTACAGACAGCAGCAGTATGTCCAGAAGGCTATACCAGTAAGTGTAGCATGTCTAGCAGCCAAAACAGCAAAAGCAACATGTGCAGACATAAGCAGCACTGTGCGGAGACAGCAACAGCCCGTACGGACAGTAGACGCAGTGCGTGAGGACAGCAGCAACGTGCACAAATAGTAGCAGCAACGCATGCAGGCAACACCAGTAAGGGTGCTACAACACCGGTAGCAAAGGAAGGAAAAGATCCATATTTTGTATTAGCAGTTTGTACACATTGAGTGATCATTGTCTAGGAAAGGTTTTACTATAAACTCTTGATAAACTTGTTAAATAAAAGTGGGATACCCTTAGAGTGATCGGGAGATCATTGTAAGTGGTTAAGGAGTAGTCTTTCCACAAGTGGTTAAGGAGTGATCCTACCACAATATTGTTGTATTCCTTGATAACAAGAGTGGATTGTATAATTTATGAGTGATCTTATCACACCGTGGACGTAGCTCACATATTGCGGGTAAAATATGTAAAAATTATCATGTGTTCTTAAATGCTTGTGCATGTGCATTGATTTTTTATTCGTACAGTTGTGCTCACATATAAGAAAAAAAATAAATTTGGATCATCAACTCTAACAAGTCACAGAAGTTAAATTTGTATCAATTTGTAAAAAAAAGATATCTCACACTAATTCACCCCCCTCTTAGTATGAGGCGTAAAATGATCCTTATTAAGTGGTATTAGAGCTGGTTTCTTTGTTGGTCCAATTTTTTTTGCCTTGAATTGAAGTTGTGTATTGCTGTGTAAGTTTTTGTCTCTACTGCTACTTGAAATCATAGATAGCATGAACAGTGTTAATAGCAAAGGCATCCCTACTTTTGATAGACAAAATTATCAGTTATGGAAGAATAGAATACTCCTATATCTAATAGCCCTTGGTCTTGATGTATTTAAGTCTACTGTTAGTGGCTTCATCCCTGTTGCTGATGGTGATCGTATGACGTTGGCTGATAAGAAGAATTTGGAGTGTAATGGAAAGGCGAAAAATGCCTTATATGCCTTATTATCAGATAAATAATTCACCAAGGTGATGAGGTACAACACAGCCAAGCAAATATGAGACAAACTGAAGAACATTTATGAAGGAGAAAAGGATGTGAAGGAAGCCAAGTTACAAATCTGGAGGAGCAAATTCAAAGACATAAAGATGCAAAATGATAAGACTGTGGATGCGTTCTTCTTAAGAGTTAACGAAATTGTATGTTCTATCAAAAGCTATAGAGAGGAGATCCATGATGTCACTATGGTAAGGAAAATACTTAGAACTTTGCCAGAAGCTTACAATGCCAAAGTCTCTTCCATAGAAGATAGAGATCTCGATAGGCTACCCTTAGATGACTTACACAACATATTGGTGGCTTATGAAATAAGAATAGCTCCAATAAAGAAAGAAAAGATGTTTAAGGTAGAGAAGGAGTTGGCCTTCAAGGCAATGAAGAAGTTAAGTATTAAAGACCAAGAATAGGAATCCATCAGCAGCTCTGGAGAAGAAGATGGAGATACTGAATTGGATGAGATCATGACATACATCACTAATAATATGAGAAAGGAAAAGGGAAGTACAAGGGAAAACTACCCTTGAAGTGCTTTAGTTATGGAGTAATTGGACACTTTGTCATGGATTGCCCAAAGAGAAGAGAAGCAAACAGTTAGGATAATGATGAGTAGGTCTCAATGAGGAGGACAAAACAATCTAGCTACTTTAAAGCTAGAAATTCAAGTGCTAAAGGAAAAAAGAAATTCTTTAGATCCAAAAGAAGGAATTTTCTGAGCAAGCTAGGTGAAAAGGATTCTGAAGAAGAAGTTAATGATGATTACAATGATGAGGTTACAAAGGATGTGTTAGTCACTCAAGCAAATCATGATAAAAAATCTTCAAGTGATGACGAATCAATAGAAGAGGATAAGGATAAGCTAGTGCAGCAACTTAAGAATGAATTGACAGCTTGTTTGCACAAAAACAACAACCTGGAAAAAAAAGGTAAAACATCTCAAGAAGTTGTATGAAAATTTTGTTGTTGATGATTCTAATCTCTAATTGAAAGAAAAAGAGTTTAAAGCAAAAGAGGAGGAGTACTTGAAGAGGATTGAGGAGCTGATTGTACTTGAGGCAAAGCAAGGCAAAATACACGAAGATCTTGGCACTAAAGAGATTGCATAAGAGCAAGAGGTGCTGATTTTGCAAGCCAAGCTCCACAAGGCTAAGTCCAAGCAAAAGAAGCATGAAGAAAGCTTTATGTAGGCCATGGAAGTGAAAGGAGAGTCATCATCAGCAGATACCATCAAGGAGGATGCTACCAAAAAGTTAAATGAGTGTCTAAGTAATCAAAGACCTCATTCTATGGGAAAGAAAGGACTTGGCTTCATTGAAAAGCCAAGTGAAAAGGTAGAAGAAAAGAAGAAAATTGTGTTTGTACTCGAAAGTAAGCACAATGATGTGATGGAGAAGAAAGACCAACTCAAGTTAAAATGGGTTAGGAAAGACATGGTGGAGACTCTCATCCATAGGTGATAGACTGTCAATGATGGAAAGAAGGTTGCCACATAAGCTACAAAAGAAAGAAGACATGAACTTAGTAAAAGAAGTAAATCCAGGTTCGAAGGTTTTTGCTGAAGCTGTGGCAAGTATGGGCACAAGGCTAATGCGTGTCTAGGGAGAGGCTCTATCGAGAAAGGAGGTAGTATTAGGTGGAAAAAAGTCTTATTCGACTGAGAAACAATTTTGATTTGCTAAGAGAGATCTGTGGAAGATGTGAAAAGGTCGAACAAACTCTTATGGACTATTTGACATTGCTGCTCGGTTAAAGAATGCAAAGGAAAACACGTCAACCATTGATTCCTGGTCAAGGAATGCAAAGGAGAACACCAACACATGCTCCCACATTCGACCAAAGAAGAAGAAGAGAAAGAGAAACAATTATGGTTGTGAAAGTAGCCTTAAAAGCTTCCAAGAAAGAAAAGTCATGGATCCTAGATAGAGTCTACTCTTCACATGTGATAGGAGATTCTAAGATGTTTAACGAAGTAGTAAATATGATAGAGGATCAGTCATATTTGGCAATGATGGTGCCTTAAAGATTAAAGGTATTGGTACTACTGAAATTGGTGCAAAAAAGCTGAAATCAAAGAAAGTGCTTTATGTTAAAGGGTCAAAACACAATCTCATCAGTGTTAGCTAACTTAATAATGATGGACAGGAAGTTACTTTCAACAAGAATGACTGCACAGTAAAGTGACTAAGAGATGGTGTTGTAATTACTAAGGGTGAAAGAACAAATGAAAACTTATACCAATTTTCTAGAAGCAAGAACACATGCTACATGAGCACCAAAGATGAGAATTTGTTATGAAATAGGAAACTAGCAAAAGAGGCTAAACTTAAGTATTTAGCTAACCCCTAGAGGCTGAGGTATTCTCTAACCCCTCTCCCTTTCCCTCTTTTATTATTTTTTGGATTTGTTGTCAAAGGAAGATATTTTGCATAAATCCAAAAAAGGTGTATACTCATAAAAAAGGGGAGTAGCTTAATGGATAAAGGGGGAGAAGCAAAAAGGAGGAGTAGCAAGTGATGCATGTTTTAGGGGGAGTTGTGAATGACAATGTGTAGAGGGAGCAGTAAATGTCGACAATTGTTCTATGTGCATTGTTGGATTTAATATGTTGCCAACAAATCCAAAGGGGGAGATTATTGAGCCCATCTTTGATGGCTAATGTTGGATTTGTTGTTAAAACCATTTCAAATGATTATATATGTTAATTTGAGGTCATGAATGCTGTTGAGATGCAGAGAGGTCATTAGTAAAAACCAGTAATGACAAGTCAACCCTGATGTTGAGGAGTCAATGTTGACCGTAACTCTAAATTTTAAGGGTCAAGATTGACTGTTGACCAGTGAACATTGACCCTAAATTTTAGGAAGTTAATGTTGACCATTGACCCTAAATTTTAGGACTCGAATCTGGTCGTTGATTGTAAGGCAACCTTTGGGAATCAACGATGACCGTTGATGATTGTGTCTATAAATACCCCTATGTATCTTGCAAGAAGGGTATGTGCTACAGAAAATTGAGAAAGCCGACCAAAGAGAGGTGAACGACAAACCTAAAGCCAAAAGGAGAGGTGAACGGCAAGAGAGGAAGCAGCCACCATGGGAGTTGCAACTGACCAAAAAGAAGAGCAAGGCAGCTGGCCAAAAGGGAGAGAAAAAGGCAACAAAGCAGCCAGCCCTCACCAACAAACCAGCAGCTGGCCCTTGCGAAGGTGATAGCAACAGCCAACCCTCATGAAGGTGATAGCAGCAGCCGGCCACCACACCAGCATATCTAGGAGGTTTTCCAGCAGACCAGTAGCACCTCAGGAGGCTTCCTAGCAACAGAAGCACAGCTGGGAATCAAGCAAAAAATCAGAAAGTGCAGCAGCAAGTCTGGGAATCAGTAGTCGGCCATTACACGAACAAACCACCAAGTTGCAGCAGCTGACCCTCACCAGCAGCTGCAGCAGCCAGCCCTCACCAAGTTGCAGCAACCATGCCCTCACCAAGTTACAGCAACCTATGAATCCAGCAACCAAGGGAGATAAACCAGAAGGTGGTGCAGCAACATCTGTGAAACTAGCAGCCAAGGGAGACAAACAAGGAAGTCCTACAGCAAGGGAGACAAACCAAGAGGTCCTGCAGCAAGGGAGACACACCAGAAGGTCCTGCACCAAGGGAGACAAACCTGAAGGTCCGGCAGCAAGGGAGACAATCCGGGAGCCTATACTAGAACCAAGCAAACCAGAAGCAATCTGGGAGCCTATACAAGAACCAGCAGTAAACCAGAAGCAATCCGGGAGCCTATACTAGAACCTGTAGCGAGGGGAGCCTATACCAAGACCAGTAGCCACCAGCAAGTCTGGCAGAAGGTGTTGAAGAACCAACAATTGCACAAGGAGAGGTGCAGATTGCAAGTCTGGCAGAAGATCTTGCAGCAAAAAGAGGTCATACACCAGCAAACCAGCAGATGTGCACCGGCAGCACTAGCAAGAGGTCCCTACACCAGCAAACCAGCAGGCGTGCACCAGTAGCACATCCAAGAGGTGTCCCTGCACCAGCAGCACATCCAGGAGGGTATACTAGCACCAGTAGCACGTCCAGCACCAGCAGCACATCCAGGAG
>JAHLGO010000169.1:5776337-5816423 GCA_020615895.1 Ceriops decandra | reverse complement strand
TATACTAGCACCAGTAGCACGTCCAGCACCAGCAGCACATCCAGGAGACTATACAAGCAAGTGCAGCACGTCCAGCAACCAAATCAAGAAGTGCAGCGCACCCAACAGTCAAATCAGTGATAGCAACATATGCGGACAGCAATAGGAGAATGTGCAAGCAGCGATACCAGCCCGTGCACATGTGGATAGCAGTAACGATGTGAGTAGACAGCAGCAGTGCGCGCGGATAGCAGCAGCGACACAAATTGACAGCAGCAGCAGCGCGAGCAGATAGCAGCAGTGCGCGCGGATAGCAGTAGCATGTGTGGACAGCAGCCGTAGCGCGTGCAAACAGCAGCAACACATGCAGACAGAAGCAGCAGCGCACACGGACAGCAGGGGCAACATGTGTGGATAGCAAGAGTAGCACGTGCGGACAGCAGGTGCAGCACATGCAGACAGCAACAGCACGTCCAAGAGGCTATACCAGTAAGTGCACCGTGCCCAGCAACCAAACAGTGAGAGCAACGTGTGCAGACAGAAGTGGCAGTGTGCGCGGACAGCGGCAATGCGTACGAACAGCAGATGCAGTGTGTGAGGACAGCAACAGCGTATGCGTAGCATGTGCGGACAGCAGGTGCAGCATGTGCAAACAGCAGCTCCGCGTCTAAGAGGCTATACCAGTAAGTGCAGCTCACCCAGCAACCAAAACAGCGAGAGCAACACATGCGGACAAAAGCAGCAGTGTGCGTGGATAATAGCAGCGCTACAAACAGCAGATGCAGCGCGTGAGGACAGCAGCAGCGCATGCGGCAGCAATAGTAGCTTGGGCAGAGCGCAACAGGCAGCAATAGCAGTGCGTGCAAGCAGCACGGGCAAAGAGTGAGACAACACCAGCAGCAAAGGAAGGAGAAGATCTATATTATACACTAGCAATTTGTACACATTGAGTGATCATTCTTCAGGAAAGGTTTTACTATAAATTCTCAATAAACTTGCTAAATAAGTGGTTAAGGAGTGATCCTTCTACAACATTATTATATCCCTTGATAACAAGAGTGGATTGTGTGATTTAAAAGTGATCCTATCACACCGTGGATGTAACTCACACATTGTGGGTAAACCATGTAAAAATTATTATGTATTCTTAGATGCTTATGCATGCACATTGATTTTTTTATTCATACGGTCGCACTCACATAAAGGAAAAAAAATAAAAAATTAGATCATCGACTCTAATAAATCACAGAGGTTAAATCCGAATCGATTTGTAAAAAGAGGATATCTCACACTGATTCACCCCTTTTCAATGTGAGACTTAAAACGATCCTCATCATTGACTAATTCACTATTGTTCCCACAGTCTTGTATGAGTTATAATTGTTATCAACTAGATTTAAGTGTGCAAGCAATTTAAAGCTATATGGAAGGGCAAGAAAGTAAAGTCACATAGAGGGGCAAGAAAGTAAATCACAATATATTAAGCCCTATTAGGGTTTTCATGGAAGAGAGTATATAAATCAAGACCTTGGAAGACATGAGTGGGGTGGATAGCAAAACACTAGAACTCTCAGCAAAACAAGGGCAAACGGAAAAAAAAGCACACCAACAGCAAGAGAGACCTTGGTGAGACAAAACCCTACAACAAGAGAGAAACCACTGGGAAAGCAAAGGCGACAGACACACCAAAAATCTGAAATTCACCACCCAATAGAGAAAAGCAAAACACACCATTGGGAGGGCAACACATGAAAGATAACTAGGAGAGCAACACATAAAAGACAATTGGGAGAGTAACACATGAAAGACAAACCACCGAGAGAGCTAAACAGATACAAACCAAAAAAGGAGGCACCTACCATCGTAAGAGAGAGAAAGACACCACTGGAAGAGCAGACCAGAACACACACACCATCGACTAGACCACAAGGAGACAATACGACAAAGAGACCTTGGACAGCAGGGGAGACCTTGGCAAGCTGAAGGAAAACTGTGTGACTAACGGCAAGAGAGAGGACACCACTGGTTGGAAGGAAACCATGTGACTCACAGTAAGAGAAGAGAATGCGCACCATTGATGAGAGAAGACGACGCACCATCTGTCAGGGAAGAGAAAAGAACTGTGGAAGAGAAGACCATTGGGAGAGAAACAGACGACATGGCAAGGAGAAAACTGTATGACGGCAAGAGAGAGAAACCTGTGAGAAACAACCACCAGCAAAAAAGAAAATGACAGCATGGCAAAGGAACACACAGCAAAAGGAAAGCCGTAAGAGACGATACACCGCCAAGAGAGAAGATGACACACCAACTGCAAAACCAGAAACACACCACCCTTGGAAAAGAAGAAAACAAAAAATGTGAGGTAAGGGAAAAAACCAAAAATGGGAGACCAGCGGAACCATGAAATAGACGAGGAGAGCAAACCTGGTATCTGTGAGGCTTGAGAACAGCGAAGCGGGTGCAAACCTAAAACGTGAGACCAAAACGTGCATTGACGTGAGACTAGAATGTGTGACGGCGTAAGACCAGAACGTGCAACGACGTGACTAATTAGAAGCGTGGGGTAGGTCGTGAGACGTGAAACGACAGACCAAAAGCATAAAAGCAAGTCGTGAAACCGTGAGACAGTGAAAGCAGGAGTTGTGTGAAACAACTTAGAGAAAGAATTCGGTGAAGCATTGGAAAGGACTCAACGTATTTCCATATTTCTTCAAAAGAGGTTAGAGAGTGTTGTGGCGGACTTCTAAGTAATAGTGAAGCAACCTATTCAATTCAATAGAGGCAAGACAAGCTAGAAGAAGGGTAGACATAGTAAGTGACACTCTTTGTATTGTACTTGTTTTGTATTTGCAATAGTGAAAGGAGCAGAGGATTAAGACATCTATTGTAACTACATTATGGACATAGGGAGTACTATACTGGTATTCTCAAGTATAGTGGATTGTCTTGGTAGAGGAAGAATCCTTACCACCGTGGACATACGTCACATTGATGGAACCACGTAAATCTCTTGTGTCCTTACTTTGATTTACATTCTGTATTTTGAATTGAGTTGTGAACACAGATCATCAAACCCTTAACCTAAAGAAGACCTAATCAAGAACATTGGATCTGTCTAATAGGCAAGGTGTCTGAAAGGTGACTTTGGGGATTATTGTAATTAGTAGGTAACAATAGATCTACCTTAGTGGAATATGAAAAAGAGTTCGCTTTTAAGAAGAGGTTGAAGTTATTCACATACCTACGTATTGACGAGAGCGAAAGTATTAAAGAAGTAGAATACTTTGGCTTAAATTATCAGAGTGTCTTTTTAAGGGGTCTGATACCGATTCACTCCCCCTCTCAGTATCACAGACTAGTAGATTCTAAGGTAAAGTTAGGAATGTTAATTGGTATCAGAGCATAGGTTCACCAGTTTGAAGCTTAATAGCTTAGTGTACTAGTTTGAAGGGTTTCAAAACTTTTAACTTGTTCAGCATATTGAGAAATGGACGCCGGTACCAGCACCAGCACTACTTACAACAAGAAGGTTCCAATCTTTAACGAACTAACAACCATATGTAGAGAGCCAGAATGTAGGTAGTATTTGCAACCATGGGCATGAACGTAGTGAAATCTGTACATGAGGGTTTTGTGGCTTTAAAAGAAGGTAAAGACCCAACCTTAGAAGAATTAAGGCAGTTTGAGATAAATGAGAAGGCCTCAAATGTCATGATTTTAGCATTGACAGATGCTAAGTATGCTAAAGTTATGGACTGCAAATCTGCTTGGGAGATATGGGACAAATTACAGAAATTCTATGAAGGTAATGGCAGAATGAAGGACGCCAATCTTCAAGTTTTCAAGGAGAGATATGAATCTTTTAGAATGTAAAAAAATGAAACCGTCCAAGAGTTCTTCACTAGGGTTATTGATGCTGTAAACGATCTTAGAAGTCATGGGAAGAACAAGGACTCATATATTGTGAAGAAAATTCTGAGAATTCTACTTGAGAGGTTTGCTTCAAAGGTGGCAACCATAGAGAAGAGTAGAGATTTCAATTCTATGTCTCTGCATGATCTCCAGTGCAATCTCATTGCATATGAGATGAGAATAAAGTCAACTAAGAGCTCCTTAACGTCAAAGGTATCAAAGGAGGCAGCTTTCAAAGCTATGAAATACTTGAAGATAAAAGAAGAGGAAGAATCATCCAGTGAGGATGATGATGATGATGAGGAAGAAAGTGAAGGTGAAGTGTTGGCATACTTCACAAAGAAGTTCAAAAAGTGGTCTAAGAAGGGAAAATGACAGTTGTCCTTGAGATGTTATCGTTGTGGGCAAACTGGACACTTTACTTCTCAGTGCAAAGTGAAACTTGATGATGAAGATAAGGATGGTGATGATAAGCCGAATTCAAAATGGAGAAGACCATCATTCAAATTAAAGAAGTCTAGTAAGAAGGCTAGCAACCTATAAAAAAAGAAGAGAGGCTCATTCAAGAGTTATGTGAGTAAGATAAAAGAAGCTGATGATGAGGAAGATGAGGAACCATAAGATGAGTAGGCCTTTATAGCATCAGCTCAAGGTGGTAGTTCAACCTCTTAAGAGGAAGAGGAAGTTGATGAAGAAGAACTAGATCTTGAAGCTAAGTTGGAAGCAGCTTCAAAGGAGATAATCAGAAGGGGCAGAACCATAAAAAGGTTGGAGGCTCACATAAAATAAGTTGAAGTAAAGTTTGAGGAAGTTGAAAGTCAAAAGGATGAAATAAGGGCTGAACATATTGACTTGAAGAGAAGATTTGAAGAACAGATCAAAATATGTAAAGACCTTACAATAGAGTTTGGCTCAAGGACTTTAAAAATTGAAGAAATGGAGAAAGAGTTGCTGAGACTTTAGCAACAACTCAAAAAGAGTAAAGAGAATGTGCAGAAACTTGAAATGATAGGAAAAACAAGTTTTGCAAGAGAAAAGAAGAATGAAGAAAAGAGAAAGTGGAGCAATCTAAGGCTGCATTGCCTAAAGATAATAAGAATGTGCCACAGAAGTTGAAAGAGAAGGTTGTGACTCAGGAGAAGATAGTTGAGAATAAAGAGGATTTGAAGAAGTAACCTAAGGTGGCAAACAAAAATAAAGAACAAAAGGACAGCCAACAAAGGGCTACGGCTGAACAGAAGAGGGAGAAGAAGGTGACTAAAATGAAAGTCACACAAGCAAAAAAGCCAGCTACATTGCCTACATAGCTAATGAACAAAAAAACAAGCTATCATTAGACCCAAGAAGAGGCAGTTTCAAGGTCACTGTCTTTATTGTGGAGTTTGGGGTCATAAGGTGAGTAACTATTGGTGGAGAAGGCCGGTATACGTTTCCAACTTGAGAAGATTCGATGCTGCATACAGGGGAAGACAGTACAAAATTCAAAAGAGAACACTTGTTGTGAGTTTTTGCACATACTGTAAAAGACAAGGACACACTGACAAGGATTATTGGTGGAAGCCCAAACTAGTGGTTTCAAAGAACAAGTTTGCTATATTGGCAGACTTGGAATAGTGTGAAAGGTATGGGCAGGATGGTCATAATGCCAAGAGATCCATGACACTTCTCCCTGAGCGAGAGAAGGCACTCGATGGCACAGTAAAAACAATTGGTGTAGTCAAAGCTGAGAAAAAAGAGAAAGCTATCTTCAAGTCAGTTCAAAGGAAAGAATATAAAGCAAAAAGGGAGGTAGCTAATATAGCTGAAATTACACTAAAGGCTAACTACAAGGATAAGCAGTGGATCCTTGATAGTGGATGCACTTCAGACATGACTGGAGATAAGAGTAAATTATTAATGCTAAACAAGTCAAGAGAAGGTAGAGTCAAGTTTGGCAATGATGATTCACTCAACATCAGTGGTCAGGGGTCAATAAATATTGAAAAAGGAAAGCTGAAAGATGTTTTGCATGTTAAAGGACTTAGATATAATCTAGCATCTATCAGCCAACTATGCAATGAAGACCACAAAGTAATATTCACAAAAATAGGTTGCCAAGTAAAGAGTAAAGAAGGTAATACTGTTGTAGCCAGGAATAGAATAGTTGACCACTACTCATGCAATCAGAGACATTCCTGACCTCAGGAGAGAGAGAGAGAGTATGTCTGCTCAACATGCTCTAAAGAAAACATGCCAAAAAGTAATATAAGACTAAAGAGTTCAGTTCTGAAGCAGTGCTTGATATTATGCATACTGATTTGTGTGCATTGATGAGGACAAAAGGGTTAAATGGTGAGACGTACTTCATCTTATTTGTTGATGATTATTCCAGAAGGACCTGCATCATGTACCTCATACATAACTTAGAAGTTCTAAATTGCTTCAAGAGATACAAAAGATTGGCTAAAAATGAGAGTGGAAGGGAGGTCAAAGTATTGAGGTTAGATCAAGGCACTAAATTTACAAATAAAGCTTTTGAAGATTACCTTGAGAAGCATGGAAATATGTCACTAAATAGAAGCAATAAGAACACCTCAAGGGTGGTAGAAAGGAATAATAAAGATGTGGTTAAAATGGCAAGAACTCTACTGTTGGAATCCAATCTTCACACAAGATTTTGGACAGAAGCAACATTCACACAAGACTCTACTGAACAGAGTCTTACTAAGGCTCAATACTAATAAGACTCCATATGAGCTATGGAGTGGGAAGAAGACAACAGCCAAGTATCTTAGAATCTTTGGTAGCCCATGTTTTGTGAAAGACGAGGAACAAAACTTGGAAAATTCAATGCTAGGTCTAATGAAGGCATCTTTACAGGATACTCAACAAAGACAAAAGGTTACAGAGTTTTCCTGCATAAGAAGGGAAAAATGATCACATCCAGTGATGTGAGAATAGATGAGAACTGGAAAACAATGCAGAATGGAGAAGCTGAGGACAATGAAGAAGATGACTTTAAGATAAATTAAGAATCAGACTAACCTAAAGAAAAGGAAAAAGAAGTAAGTTCAGACTCGAAGAAGAATGAGTTTGAAGATAAAGAAAGAGATCCTCTTACTACTAGGACTGTGTAAGAAAGAAGGACAAAGAAAATGTGGACCAATGCTCATCAAGGAAATCAAATCATAGGTGACCCATTAGCAGGAGTTACAACAAGAAAAATAATTATGGGAGCTACTGCTTTACTCTCATAAGTTAAACCTAAATCTGTTGAAGAGGCTACACAAGACAAAGCCTGGGTCAAAGCTATTAATGAGAAGCTGGATCAAATTGAGAAGAATGATACATGGGAGCTAGCTCCAAGGCCCACTAATAAGAATGTCATAGGAAAAAAATGGGTGTTTAGGAATAAACACAATGAAGATGGCAAGGTGGTGAGGAACAAGGTTAGGCTGGCTTACAAAGGGTACACTTAGATAGAAGGAGTAAATGTTGATGAAACTTTTGCACCAGTTAGAAACTATTAGCATATTCCTAGCTTTGGCAACACATAAAAGGTATAAAGTTTATCAGATGGATGTGAAATTAGCCTTTCTGAATGGACTCCTGAAGAAAGAAGTGTATATTGAACAACCTGATGGAGTACAAATCAGTGAGGATGAGACACACATGTACAAGCTGAGCATGGTACAGTAAGCTGGATGCGTATTTGAGAAGGTTGAACTTCAGAAGAGGAACAATTGATAGAGGATGAAGACATCCATTGTAACTAGAATTCTCAAGTATAGTGGATAGTCTCGATAAGGGAGAGTCCCTACCACCGTGGATGTACGTCATGTTGATGAAACCACGTAAATCTTGTGTGTCCTTAATTTGCTTTACATTCTATGTTTTGAATTGAGTTATGAACGCAGCTAAAGTATCAGCCAACCCATAACCTAATGAAGACCTAAACAAGAACATCCAAATTGTCTATTAGGCAAGGTGTCTGAAAGGTGACTTTGGGGCTATTGTGATTAGTAGGTAGCAATAGATCTACCTTAGTCGAGTCTAAGAAAGAGTTCACTTTTAAGAAGAAATTGAAGTTGCTCACTTACCTGCGAATTGTGAATTGTGGTAATACTGATTCAGTCCCTTTCTTAGTATTATAAACTAATAGATCTTAGGGAGAAGTCGGGAACTTCAATTGGTATTAGTGCATAGGTTCACCAGTTTGAAGCTTAACAGCTTGGTGTACTAGTTTGAAGGGATCTAGAAGTTTGACTTGTTTAGCATACTAAGAAATGGAAGCTAGTACCAGCACTAGCACCATTTATAGCAAGAAAGTTCCAATTTTCAACAGAACCAACTACCATATGTGGAGAGCAAGTGGTATTTGCAACCATGAGCATGAACATGGTGAAATGCATATAGGAGGGTTTTATGGCTCCGAAAAAAGGTAAAGACCCAACCCCAGAGGAGTTAAGGCAGTTTAAGATAAATGGAAAGGCCTCAAATGTCATCATTTCAGCATTGACAAATGCTGAGTATGCTAAAGTGATGGACTGCAAATCTGCTAAGGAGATGTGGGACAAATTGCAAAAGGTCTATGAAGGTGATGGCAAAATGAAGGAGGCTAAGCTTCAAGTGTTCAAGGAGAGATATGAATTTCTCAAAATATAGAAAAATGAGACAATTCAAGAGTTCTTCACCAGGGTTATTGATGTTGCAAACGATCTTAGAAGTCATGGGAAGAGCAAGAAGGACTCATCTATTGTGAAGAAAATTTTGAGAATTTTGCCTGAGAGATATGCCTTAAAGGTAGTAGCCATAGAAGAGAGTAGAGAACTCAATTCTATGTCTCTACATGATCTTCATTGCAATCTTATTACATATAAAATGAGGATAAAGTCAACTGAAAGCTCTACAACAACGAAGGTATCAAAGGAGGCAGCTTTCAAAGCTATGAAATACTTGAAGATAAAAAAAGAGGAAGAATCATCCAGTGAGGTTGATGATGATGAGGAGGAAAAAAGTGAAGGTGAAGTGTTGGCATACTTCACAAGGAAGTTTAAAAAGGGGTCTAAGAAGGAAAAAGGACAGTTGTCCTTGAGATGTTATTATTGTGGGCAGACTGGACACTTTGCTTCTCAGTGCAAAGTGAAACTTGATGATGAAGATGAGGATAGTGATGATAAGAAGAATTCAAGATGGAAAAGATCATCATTCAAATCAAAGAAGTCTAGCAAGAAGACTACCAACCTACAGAAGCAGAAGAGAGGCTCATTCAAGAGTTATATGAGTCAGACAAAAGAAGTTGATGAGGAGGAAGATGAAGACTCATCGGATGAGCATGCCTTTATGGCATCAACACAAGATGGTAGTTCAACCTCTAAAGAGGAAGAGGAAGTTGATGAAGAAGAACCAGATCTTGAAGCTAAGTTGAAAGCAGCTTCAATGGAGATAATCAGAAAGGGCAGAACCATAAGAAGGTTAGAGGCTCACATAAAACAAGTTGAAGCAAAGTTTGAGGAAGCTAAAAGTCAAAAGGATGAAATAAGGGCTAAACATATTGATTTAAAGAACAGATCAAAATATGTGAAGACCTTACAGTAGAGCTTGGCTCAAGGACTTTAATGATTGAAGAAATAGAGATAGAGTTATTGAGACTTCAGCAACAACTCAAAAAAAGTGAGAACTTATAGAAGTTTGAAGTGGTAGGAGAAACAAGCTCTGCAAGAGAAAAGAAAAATGAAGAGAAAGTGCAACAATCTGATGCTGCACTACCTAAAGACAATGAGACTTTGCCACAGAAGTTAAAAGAGAAGGCTATGACTCAGGAGAAGATATCTGAAGAAAAGAAGACATTTATCAAACCAAAGCCAAGACTGAAAAGGATGTATATGGTTAAAGAGTAATAGCCCATAGTTGCTACATCTTAGAAAGAAAAGAAAGTCAACCAACAGAGGGCTACGGCTGAATAGAAGAAGGAGAAGAAGGTGATTGAAATGAAAGTCACACAAGAAAAGAAGCCAGCTACTTTGCCTACACAGCAAGTAATGAACAGAAGAAGACAAACTGTGATCAAACCCACGAAGAGGCAATTTCAAGGTCATTGCCTTTATTGTGGAGTCTGGGGTCATAAGGCGAGTAACTGTTGGTAGAGGAGACTAGTATATGTCTCTAACTTGAGAAGATATGATTCTACATACAGGGGGAGACAATAAAAAATTTAGAGGAGAATACCTGTCATGAGTTCTTGCACATACTGTACAAGGCAAGGACACATTGACAAGGAGTGTTGGTGGAAGCCCAAACCAATGGTTTCAAAGAACAAGTTTGCTATATTGGCAGACTTGGAACAGTGTGAAAGGTGTGGGCAAGATGGCCATAATGCCAAGAGATGCATGACACTTCTCCCTGAGCAAGGGAAGGCACTCAATGGCATAATGAAAACAAGCGGTGCAATCAAAGCTAATAAAAAGGAGAAAGCTATCTTCCAGCCAGTTCAAAAGAAGGAATATAGAGCAAAAAGGGATGTGGTTAATATAGCTGAAATTGCACTAAAGGCTGATTGCAAGGATAAGCAGTGGATCCTTAATAGTGGATGCACTTCGCACATGATGGGAGACAAGAGTAAATTATCATAGCTAAATAAATCAAGAGAAGGCAGTGTCAAGTTTGGCAATGATGATTCACTTAACATCAGTGGTTAGGGGTTAGTGAATATTGGAAAAGGAAAGCTAAAAGATGTTTTGCACATTAAAGGACTCAGATATAATCTAGCATCTATCAGTCAATTATGCAATGAAGACCATAAGGTAATATTCATAAAAATAGGTTGCTAGGTAAAAAGTAAAGAAGGCAATACTATTGCAGCCGGGAAGAGAATAGCTAAAAATTTTTATGTGATTGATGAAGACAAGACAAACAGCTGTTGACTTACTAAAGAAGAAGAAAATCAACTCCGGTATAGGAGGCTGGGACACTTATCACAGAAGAACATGAGGAAGCTGATCACTACTCATGCAATCAGAGACATTCCCAACCTCAAGAGAGAGAGAGAGTATGTTTGCTCAACATGCTCTAAAGGAAAACATGCTAGAAAGCAGTATAAAACCAAAGAGTTTAGTTCTGAAGTAGTACTTGACATTGTGCATACTAATTTGTGTGGACCGATGAGGACAAAAGGGTTGAAAGGTGAGAGGTACTTCATTTTGTTTGTTGATGGTTATTTGAGAAAGACCTGCCTCATGCACCTCAAAAACAAGTCAGAAGTTTTGAATTGCTTCAAGAGATACAAAAGATTGGCTAAAAATGAGAGTGGAAGGATGATAAAAGTATTGAGGTTAGATCAAGGCATTGAATTTACAAATGAAGCTTTTGAAGATTACCTTGAGAAGCATGGTATTCATCATTAGATGGCAGCGACAAGAACACCTCAACAGAACAGGGTGGTAGAGAGGAAGAATAGAGCTGTGGTTGAAATGACAAAACTCTACTACTGGAATCCAAGCTTTACACAATATTTTGGATAGAAGCAACATTTATAGCCGTACATCTACTGAATAGAGTTTTACTAAGGCCCAATACTGATAAGACTCCATATGAGCTATGGAGTGGGAAGAAGACAATAGCAAAGTATCTCAGAGTCTTTGGCAGTCCATGTTTTGTGAAGAACAAGGAGCAAAACTTGGGAAACTTCAATGCTAGGTCTGATGAAGGCATCTTTGTGGGATACTCAGAAAAGACAAAGGGTTACAGAGTTTTCCTGTATAAGCTGGGAAAAGTGATCACTTCCAGTGATGTAAGAATATATGAGAACTAGAAAAGAATGCAAAATGGAGAAGATGACTTCAATGTAGATGAAGAATCAAACCAACCTGAAGAAAAGGAATAAGAAGCAAGTTCAGACTCGAAGAAGAGTGAGTCTGAAGCTGAAGAAAGAGATCCTCTTGCAACTAAGATTGTGCAAGAAAGAAACTAAAGAAAACGTGGACCAGTGCTCATCAAGAAAATCAGATCATAGGTGACCTATCAATAAGAGTTATAACAAGAAGAAGAATTGTGGGAGCTACTGCTTTAATCTCACAAGTTGAACCCAAATCTATTGAAGAGGCTACACAAGATCTAACTAAACCTCTGTCCATAAAGCTGTTTGAAAAGATAGATTGAGTCTATCTTTGCAAATACCTCCTCATGCCTGAAGTTCAGGTGAATCCTCCATCTCTACTTTGTGAGTTTTTCAGATTTGTAATTGGTTGGCAAAAGGGGAGAGAAGCAACAATGCAGTAGGAGATATTAAGAAAGGGGGAGTGTATACTTAGGGGGAGTTGAAATTGATGCATAGTATTTTTTGTTATGAGTGTTGCCAATAATTACAAAGGGGGAGATTGTTGTTCCCACAGCCTTGTATAGGTTGTAATTGTTGTCAACTAGTTTTAAGTGTGCAAGAAAGTAAAGCCACATGGAAAGGCAAGAAAGTAAAGCCACATGGAAGGGCAAGAAGGTAATTCCACATGGAAGGGAAAGAACGTAAATCTACTGCATAAGCCCTGGAGGGGCAAGAACGTAAATCCGCCGCGTAAGTCCTATTAGGGCTTCATGGAAGAGAGTATATAAAGACCTTGGAAGATAAAACTAAGGTAAGGCCAACACAATTGAATACACGGCAAAACCTAGAGAGAGAAACCATCAAATACAAGAGAAAGGCCAACACAATTGAATACACGGTAAAACACCAAATCGTACACAGAAGAACACCACCTGCAAATGAAAAGAGTAGCTAGAGTGAACAGTAACCGTGATGAATAGTGTAACCATCAAGAGAGAGAAAGAGGAGACGATCGACAACTGGGCTGAATGAAGAACAGGAGCCCATCGAGAGAGAGAGAAAGAGAGACGACGACCAAAAATCAGAAAAGAGAGACAATGGCCAAAAATCAGAAAAGAGGAGATGACAGCCAAAAATCAGGAAAAGGGATTGATAGCAGAATGTCACGGAAGAGAGAGAACCATCGAAAAGGGATCGTCGCCAAAAAAGAGAGAGAAACCTGTGCATGATGATAGACCACTGGCACACCAACGGTCGGTGAGAAACAACACGGCAAGAGAGAGAAATGGGTAAGACAAGACCAGATCGGGAACCATGGAGACCAAATCAAAGCTAGAACGGGTGAGACGAGACTAGATCGAGAATGAGTAAGACTAGATCCGAGCTAAAATGGCTAGACAATAAGAGTGAGAAATCTGACGGTAAGAGAGAGAAATCTAACAATAAGAGAGAAATTCGGCTGGACAGCAAGAGAGAGAGAAATGGATAGGCAAGCTGTGAGACAATGAGATAGTGGGGCAAGGAGATGAGTGAGACCGTGAGACGGTGAAAGTAGGAATTGTATAAGACAACGTAGAGAAAGAATTCAGTGAAGCATTCAAAGAACTCAATGTATTTCTAAACATCTTCAAGAGAGGTTAGAGAGAATTACGGTAAACTTTTAAGGGGCAGTGGAGCAACCTTTCAATTCAACAAAGGCAAGATAGGCTAGAAGAAGAGTAGACACAGTAAGTGACACTCTTTGTATTGTACTTGCTTAGTAATTGCAATAGTGAAAGGAGCAGAGGATTAAGACATCTATTGTAATTGAAATTCTCAAGTATAGTGGATAGTCTTGGTAAGGGAGAGTCCATACCATCATGGATGTACATCACGTTGACGGAACCACGTAAATCTCACGTGTTCTTAATTTGCTTTACATTTTGTGTTTTGAATTGAGTTGTGAATGCAGCTAAAGTATCAGCCAACCCATAACCTAACGATGACCAAAACAAGAACATTCGATTTGTCTATTAGGCAAGGTGTTTGAAAGGTGACTTTGGGGACTATTGTGATTAGTAAGTAGCAATAGATCTACCTTAATCAAGTCTCAAAAAGAGTTCGCTTTTAAGAAAAGGTTAAAGTTGTTCACTTACCTGCCAATTGTGAATTGTAGTGATACTAATTCACCCCCCTCTCAGTATCACAAACTAGTAGATCCTAGGGAGAAGTCGGGAACTTCAATAAATAAGCTTTGTATACCTCAAGGTTCTATCAGAGCACTACTTGTGAAAGAAGCTCATAGGGGTGGTTTAATGAGACACTTTGTCATTCCAAAGACTTTTGATATTTTAAATGAGCATTTCTTTTGGCCACATATGAAAAGGAATGTTGAAAGAATTTATACCAAATGTATTACTTATAAACAAGTTAAGTCTAGTGTTTTACCCCATGGTAAGTATATGCCCTTAGAAATTCCTTGTGAACCTTGAATCAACATTTCTATGGATTTTATTTTTGAATTACCTAGGTCTAAAAAGGGCTAAGATTATATTTTTGTTGTAGTTGACATATTTTCAAAGATGGTACATTTCATTACTTACACCAAATAATAGCAAGAGTCAATGATAATGCACATAAACTTGACTTACCAAATGAGTATAATGTGAGTGTAACATGTAACGTTTTTTACCTTTTTCATTTTGTCTTTGATGATGTAGATGCTGATTTAAGGACAAATTTAAGGACAAATCATATTGAGGAGAGTAGGAATGATGGGAGTCATACTATACCAGCTCAAATCAACAAGGGAGTTGATCCTCTGCAAAAACATAGACCACTAATAACAAATGCAAGGTCAAAGAAAATAAAAGAAACACTCAACAAATTGTTATGTGACATTTACTTACATGAAATTGTTAGGCACGAATTAAGGATAATAGAGGCTTCACTAGGGCTTGCAAATGTGTTATCCATGGAGGAATATGAAAACCAAGGCCTTGAGAAGGAAGTTGGAGCTAGCAGCCTATATGTGGGCATTTAAAAAGGTTATTTTCATGGGTTATATTATTATGTAATGGGTTAAACGAATTTTAGCATCTAAATGGGTTATTTTTATGGGTTATTATTATTATGTAGTGGGTTAGATGATTTTTATTAATAAACTCATCTTAGCAGTTAGGGTTTTCGAGGTTAGCCTATAAAAAGGGAAAAAGGATAGTTGAAGGAGGCAGAACTTTTTTATGAATGAATGAGCTATTTTTTCTTGAGAACTAATTATGAACTTTTATACTTGAGTGTGTTGGTTAATAGACTTATCTTCTTTAACGTTGTTATTGTTAGGAATGGCATCTAAATCCTATAGTTTTGGTTTTTTGTTTTATAATCATTAGGTCAAAATTCCAATCCCTTAACCTTTACTAGAATAATCCTATACTGAAGTTCCTAACTTCATCCTAGGATTTATTAGTTTGTGATATTAAGAGGGTAGGGTGAATCAGTATCACCATAATTTTCAGGTATGTGAACAACTTTAACCTCTTCTTAAAAGCAAACTCTTTCTCATATTCAACTAAGGTAGATCTATTCTTACCTACTAATCACAATAGTCCCTAAAGTGACCTTTCAGACACCTTGCCTATTAGACAAATCAGATGTTCTTGATTAGGTCTTCTTTTAGATTATAGGTTGGCTGATACTTTATATACATTCACAACTCAATTCAAAATACAGAATGTAAATCTACGTAAGGACAAATGAGATTTACATAGTTCTATCAACGTGACGTACATCTACGGTGGTAGAGATTCTTCCTCTACCAAGACAATCCATTATAATTGAGAATACCAGTGTGGTACTCCTTATATTCACAATGTAGTTAAAATGGATGTCTTAATCCTTTGCTTTTTCACTATTGCAAATACAAAGCAAGTACAATACAAAGAGTGCCATTTATTGTGTCTACCCTTCTTCTATCTTGTCTTGCCTCTATTGAATTGAATAGGCTGCTACACTGCCACTTAGAAGTTCACCATAATGCTCTCTAACCTCTCTTAAAGAAATCTAGAAATACATTGAGTTCTTTCCAATGCTTCACCGAATTTCTTCTCTAGGTTGTCTCACACAACTCTTGCTCTCACCGTCTCACGTTCTCACCCATCTCCTGGTTTCACGGTTTCATTGTTTCATGGCTTGCCTCACATTTTTGGTTTGCCATTCCACATCTCACGACCTGCCTCATGTTTCTGGTTTGGTGCTTCACGTCTCATGCACATTTCTGGTTTGCACGCTTTGTTGGTTTCAAGTCTCATGTACGTTTCTGGTTTGCAAGCCTTGCTGGTCTCACGCCTCATGCATGTTTCTGGTTTTCCCTTGTCTATTTCACACCTCCGGACAGCTTGGTTTGCTCTCCCGGTGGTCTCCTCTTTCACAGTTTCTCTTCTCTTCCCTTACAGACAGTGTCTCTTACCATGAGTCACACGATTTCCTTCCAGCCATCACACGGTTTCCCTTGTTGTCCAAGGTCTCCCTTGGTGTTACATGATTTCCTCACTTGCTGTGTAGGGTTTGTCTACCAACCGTTTAGTCTCTTGCCGTGTGCTCTTTTGTTTTGCTGTCCACCCTTGCTTTGCCATGTGATCTTTCTTGCCGTCTAGCCGGTTTCCACTCTTGTTGTAGGGTTTTGACTCACCAAGGTCTCACTTGCCGTTGGTGTGTTGTGGTTATGCTCTCTTTATTGCCATCCTCCTTGTTTTAGTCATCCACCCCTTGCTTTGCCGTGCAGGGTTGTTTGGACGTTCACCGTGTTTGGCCGTGTAGGTTAGTTGGCCGTATACCCTTTGTCGTGTAGCTTATGGTGGCCGGTTGTCTTCTCATGTTTTCACCATCTAGGGTTCTCTCTCTCAAGGTGTATCGTTTTCTCTTTTGGCTGAATACCCTAGCTTGGACAGTTCTCTCTTGTTGTCGTGTACCCTCTCTTGTCATCTCTCCTTTCTTTTGCAAGTGGTGTTTTTCCATGTAGGGTTTGGTGTTTAGCCGGTTGCTCTCTTGTGTTTGCCAAATGGTTGTGTTTTGCTGTCCACCCATACCTTTCTTCCGAGGGTTGGGGTTTATATACTCCTTCCATGAAAACCCTAGTAGGGCTTACTGCAGAAGATTTACTTTCTTGCCCCTCCATGTTGCTTCAAATTACTTGCACACTTAAATCTAGTTGATAACAATTACAACCCATACAAGGCTATGGGAACAACAATCTCTCCCTTTGTAATTGTTGGCAACACTCATAACAAAAACTATTATGCAGCAATTTCAACTCCCCCTAAATATACACTCCCCCTTTCTTAACAGCTCCCCTTGTACTGTTGCTTCTTTCCCCTTTTACTAACCAATTAAAAAAACACTCACAAAGTAGAGATGGAGGATTCACCTGAACTTCAGGCTTGAAGAGGGATTTGCACAAACAAACTCATTCTATGCTTTTCAAACAACTCTGTGGATAAAGGTTTAGTTATAATATCTAAAATTTGATCTTTAATGCCAACATACTCCAACTGAATTGTACCTTGTTCTACTTGATCTTTGATGAAGTGATACCGAATGTTAATATGCTTGCTCCTTGAATGTTGAACTAGATTCTTGCTGAGATCAATAGCACTTTGATTATCACAAAGTACACTCACTGGTAACTTTACTTCAACACCCAAGTCTGCCAATTGTCTTTGCATCCATATCACTTAAGTACATGCTACACAAGTAGTCATATACTTAGCCTCAGCTGTGCACAAAGCAACATTATTTTGCTTTCTACTTAACCATGCAACACACTTTGAATCCTAGTAGAAGCTGCAGCCACTGGTTGATTTCTGTCATTTATACTTCCTGCCCAATCTGCATCAGTGTATGCTCATAGTTTTATAGAATCCATGGCGAGGTACCACAAACCCATTTCCAGTGTCCCTTTGAGGTATCTTAGGATTCTTTTCACTGTCAACACATAAGATTCCTTAGGATCAGCTTGGAATCTGCTGGCAATGCACACAACTTGCATAAGATCAAGCCTTGATGCTGTAAGGTATAGAAGGCTCCCTATCATCGTCCTATATTCTGTAGGGCTTGTACTCCTTCCCTCCTGATCTTTTGTTAACTTGTAGCCCACTGTCATAGGGGTACTGACAGGTCTGCTGTCCTCCATGCCATACTTTTTTAGCACCTCTTTGGCATATTTTGTCTGAGAAATAAAAATACCTTTTTAACATTATTTTATCTGTAATCCAAGAAAGTAAGTCATTTCTCCAATCAATGACATCTCAAATTCCTCACTCTTCTGTGCAAAATCTTGGCATAGCTTAGAGTGATCCCCTCAAAAGATGATGTCATCTACATATACTATGGTTATCAGCTTACCTTTCTCTAAGTTGAACACATATAGGTTATTATCAACCATTTCTCTTCTAAAGTTCAACCTTCTCAAATATGCATCCAGCCTACTGTACCATGCTTTTAGGGCTTGTTTAAGACCATACAAGGCTTTCTTCAGCTTGTACTCATGTGTTTCATCCTCATTAATTTGTACTCCATTGGGTTGCTCAATATATACTTCTTCCTTTAGGAGCCCATTCAGAAAAGCTGATTTTACATCCATCTGATAAACTTTATACCTCTTATATTCTACCAAAGCTAGGAACATTCTAATAGTTTCTAACCTTGCCACTAGTGCAAAAGTTTCATCAACATTTACTCCTTCTATCTAAGTATAGCCTTTGCAAACCAGCCTAGCCTTGTTCCTCACCACCTTGCCATCTTTATTGTGTTTATTCCTAAACACCCATTTTTTTCCTATGACATTCTTGTTGTTGGGTCTTAGAACTAGCTCCCATGTATCATTCTTCTCGATTTGATTTAGCTCCTCATTGATAACTTTGACCCAAGTTTTGTCTTGTGTAGCCTCTTCAACAGATTTAGGTTTAATTTGTGAGAGTAAAGCAGTAGCTCCCATAATTCTTCTTCTTATTGTAACTCTTGCTGATGGGTCACCTATGATTTGATTTCCTTGATGAGCACTGGTCCATGTTTTCTTTGTCCTTCTTTCTTGCATAGTCTTAGTTGTTAGAGGATCTCTTTCTTCATCTTTAGACTCACTCTTCTCTAAGTTTGAACTTGTTTTTTGTTCCTTTTCTTCAGGTTGGTCTAATTCTTCATCTACATTGAAGTCATCTTCTTCATTGTCCTCAGCTTTTCCACTATGCATAGTTTTCCAATTCTCATCTATTCTAACATCACTAGAAGTGATCACTTTTCCTAGCTTATGCAAAAAGAAAAAATTCTGTAACCTTTTGTCTTTGCTAAGTATCCCACAAAGATGCCTTCATCAAACCTAACATTGAATTTTCCCAAGTTTTGCTCCTTGTTCTTCACAAAACATGGGCTGCCAAAGATTCTGAGATACTTGGCTATTGTCTTCTTCCCACTCCATAACTCATATGGAGTCTTATTAGTATTAGGCCTTAGTAAAACTTTGTTCAGTAGATGTACAGCTGTAAATATTGCTTCTATCCAAAATCTTATGTGAAACTTGAATTCCAGTAGTAGAGTTCTTACCATTTCAACCACAACCCTATTTTTCCTCTCTACCACCTCGTTTTGTTGAGGTGTTCTTATTGCTACCATTTGGTAATGAATTCTATGCTTCTCAAGGTAATCCTCAAAAGCTTTATTTGTAAATTCAGTGCCTTGATCTGACCTCAATACTTTGATCTTCTTTCCACTCTCATTTTTAGCCAATCTCCTATATCTTTTGAAGCAATTCAAAACTTCTAACTTGTGTTTAAGGTGCATGATGCAGGTCCTTCTGGAATAATCATTAACAAACAAGATGAAGTGCCTCTCACCATTCAACACTTTTGTTCTCATAAGCCCACACAAATCAGTATGCACAATGTCAAGCACAACTTCAGAACTGAACTCTTTGGTCTTATCCTGCTTTTTAGCATGTTTTCCTTTAGAGCATACTGAGCAAACATACTCTCTCCCTGTCTCTGTCTCTCTCTCTCTCTTTCTCTCCTGAGGGTAGGAATGTCTCTGATTGCATGAGTATTGGTCAGCTTCATCATGTTCTTCTGTGTTAAGTGTCCCAACCTCCTATACCAAAGTTGATTTTCTTCTTCTTTTATAAGTAGATAGCTGTTTGTCTTGTCCTCAGCAATCACATATAAATTTCCAGCTGTTCTCTTCCCAACTACAATAGTATTGCCTTCTTTACTCTTTACCTGGCAACCTATTTTTGTGAATATCACCTTATGATCTTCATTGCATAGTTGGCTGACAGATGTTAGATTATATCTAAGCCCTTCAACGTGCAGAACATCTTTCAGCTTTCCTCTTCCAATGTTTACTAATCCCTGACCATTGATGTTGAGTGAATCATTATTGCCAAACTTGACTCTGCCTTCTCTTGACTTGTTTAGCTTTGATAATTTACTCTTGTCTCCTGTCATGTGTGAAGTGCATCCACTGTCAAGGATCCACTGCTTATCCTTGTAGTCAGCTTTGAGTACAATTTCAGCTATATTAGCCACATCCCTTTTAGCTTTATATTCCTTCTTTTGAACTGGTTGGAAGATAGCTTTCTCCTTTTTCTCAGCTTTGACTGCACTGCTTGTTTTCATTGTGCCATCAAGTGCCTTCTCTTGCTCAGGGAGAAGTGTCATGCATCTCTTGGCATTGTGTCCATCTTGTCTGCACCTTTCACACTGTTCCAAGTCTACCAATATAGCAAACTTGTTCTTTGAAACCACTGGTTTGGGCTTCCACCAATAATCCTTATCAGTGTGTCCTTGCCTTTTACAGTATGTGCAAGAACTCACAACTAGTGTTCTCTTCTGAATTCTGTATTGTCTTCCCCTATATGTAGCATCGTATCTTCTTAAGTTAGAGACGTATATTGGCCTTCTCCACCAGCAGTTACTTACCTTATGTCCCCGAACTCCACAATAAAAACAGTGACCTTGAAACTGCCTCTTATTGGGTTTACTCACAACTTGTTTTCTTCTGTTCATTACTTGCTGTGTAGGCAAAGTAGTTGGCTTATTTGCTTGTGTGACTTTCATTTCAATCACCTTCTTCTATTCAGCCGTAGCCCTTTGCTAGCTAACTTTCTTTTCTTCATTTTTGTTTGCCAGCTTAGGTTGCTTCTTCAGATCTTCTTTATTCTCAGCTTTCTTCTCTTGAGTCACAACCTTCTCTTTCAACTTTTGTATGCCTGTAAAAGTATTCCACTCATTGAACTTCACTTTGCTAACCAGTACATAAGTTTTGTCATAAAAATTATTATATATTATTTTATAAATTATATTATAATTCTTGTTTTTTTAATTTATTTACTTATTTTAAAATATTTTTAAAATTAAAAATTTTACTCAAACTATTCAAGAATAA
The DNA here is from genome assembly GCA_020615895.1 of Ceriops decandra. Classification (NCBI taxonomy): domain Eukaryota; kingdom Viridiplantae; phylum Streptophyta; class Magnoliopsida; order Malpighiales; family Rhizophoraceae; genus Ceriops; species Ceriops decandra. The sequence continues at coordinate 5,795,323 of JAHLGO010000169.1, read as the reverse complement.
TATATGAATTATTTAAGAATTTGTTTTCTTATTTTGATTTGTTATTGATATTTTGAAATATTTTATATCTAAATTAAAATATTTTGTTATTTAGTTTAATGATTTAAGATATAAATACATATATTTAGTCTCATTGAATATCTTATTAAAAACATCAATTTATTATTTTTAGTATGATGATAAATAAATATCATTAGTTAAGATCTATTAGTTTGCAAAGCAAGTGTGATATTTAAGGATATTTACTGAAGTTCTTGACTTCTCCCTAAGATCTATTAGTTTGCGATACTAAGAAGGGGGGTGAATCAGTATCACCACAAATCATAATTCACAAGTAAGTGAACAACTTCAACTTCTTTTTAAAAGCAAACTATTTCTCAGACTCGACTAAAGTAGATCTATTGCTACCTACTAATCACAATAGTCCCCAAAGTCACCTTTTAGACACCTTGTCTAATAGACAATTCGGATGTTCTTATTTAAATCTTCATTAGGTTATGGGTTGGCTGATACTTGAGCTGCGCTTATAACTCAATTCAAAACACAGAACATAAAGCAAATTAAGGACACACGAGATTTATGTGATTCCGTCAACGTGATGTAGATCCAAGGTGGTAGAGACTCTCCCTTATCGAGACTATCCACTATACTTAAGAATTCCAGTTACAATGGATATCTTAATCCTCTACTCCTTTCACTATTGCAATTACTGAGCAAGTACAATACAAAGAGTGTCACTTACTGTGTCTACCCTTCTTCTAACTTGTCTTGACTCTGTTGAATTGAAAGGCTACTCCACTACCACTTAGAAGTTCACCGCAATGCTCTCTAACCTCTCTAGAAGAAATTTGAAAATACGTTGAGTTCTTTCAATGCTTCACTGAATTCCTTCTCCATGTTGTTTCACACAACTCCTGCTTTCACCATCTCACTGTCTCACCCGTCTCCTTGTCTCATGATCTCACTATTCGTTTCTCTCTCTATTGTTGTCTAGTCGAATTTCTCTCTCTTACTGTCTAGCTGTTTAAGCTCGGATCTGGTCTTACCTGTTCCTGATCTAGTCTCATCTCACTCGTTCTAGCTTAGATCTGGTCTCTCAAGTTCCCAATCTGGTCTCGTCTTACCCATTTCTCTCTCTTGCCGTGTCGTTTCCTCACTGACCATTGGTGTACTGGTGGTCTATCATCATGCACCGGTTTCTCTCTCTTTTCTGCCGATGGTCCTTTTTTGACGGTTCTCTCTCTTTGGTGTCGTTCTACCGTCTCTCCCCTTTTCTAATTTTTGGCTATCGTCTCCTCTTTTCTGATTTTTGGCCGTCGTCTCTCTTTTTTGATTTTTGGTCATCGTCTCTCTTTCTCTCTCTCTCTCTCTCTCTCGACGGGCTCCTGTTCTTTGTTCAGCCCAGCCATCGACCATCTCCTTTTTCTCTCTCTCGACGGTATACTATTCACGATGGCTACTGTTCACTATAGCTGCTTCTTTTCTATTTTGTCATCTCCTATTCTGCCATTTTCTTGTCATCGGTATGCTTTGGTCATATGTTGTTTTTTTCTGTTTTCTCTATTTGGTCGTCCACACACTTTTGTATTTTGCCATGTATTCAATTGTGTTGGCTTTTCCTCTTGTGTTTTGCCATGTATTCAATTGTGTTTGCCTTACCCTAATTTTGTCTTCCAAAGCCTTTATATACTCTCTTCCATGAAACCCAATAGGGGGTGAATTTACGTTCTTGCCCTTCCATATGGATTTACCTTCTTGCCCTTCCATATGGCTTTACTTTCTTGCACACTTAAACCTAGTTGACAACAATTACAACCTATATAAGGCTGTGGGAACAACAATCTCCCCTTTTGTAATTATTGGCAACACTCATAACAAAAGCCACTATGTAGCAGTTCCAACTCCCCCTTTCTTAACAGCTCCACCTGCACTGTTGCTTTTGTCCTCCTTTGCCAACCAATTACAAATCTGAAAAACTCACAAAGTAAAGCTAAAGGATTCACCTGAACTTTAGGGTTGAGGAGGCATTTACACAGATAGACTCAATCTGTGCTTTTCAAACAGCTATGTGGACAGAGATTTAGTTAGATCTTGTGTAGTCTCTTCAACAGTTTTAGGTTCAACTTGTAAGAGTAAAGTAGTAGCTCCCACAATTCTTCTTCTTGTTGTAACTCCTGTTGATGGGTCACATATGATTTGATCTCCTTAATGAGCACTGGTCCATGTTTTCTTTATCCTTCTTCCATGCGCCATCTTAGTTGCAAGAGGATCTCTTTGTTCATCTTCAAACTCACTCTTCTCCGAGTCTGAACTTACTTCTTGTTCCTTTTCTTTAGGTTGGTCTGATTCTTCATCTATATTGAAGTCATCTTCTTCATTGTCGTCAGCTTCTCCATTTTGCATTATTTTCCAGTTCTCATCTATTCTCACATCACTGGAAGTGATCACTTTTCTCAGCTTATGTAGGAAAACTCTGTAACCTTTTGTCTTTTCTAAGTATCCCACAAAGATGCCTTCATCAGACCTAGCGTTGAATTTTCCCAAGTTTTGCTCCTTGTTCTTCACAAAATATGGGCTGCCAAAAATTCTGAAATACTTGGCTGTTGTCTTCTTCCCACTCCATAGCTCATATGGAGTCTTATCAGTATTGGGCCTTAGTAAAACTCTGTTCAGTAGATTTATGGCTATAAATGTTACTTTTGTCCAAAATCTTATGTGAAGCTTGGATTCCAGCAGTAAAGTTCTTGCCATTTCAATCACAGATTTATTCTTCCTCTTTACCACCTTGTTCTGTTGAGGTGTTCTTGCTGCTGTCATCTAATGATGAATACCATGCTTCTTAAGGTAATCTTCAAAAGCTTCATTTGTAAATTCAGTGCCTTGATCTGACCTCAATACTTTGATCTTCCTTCCACTCTCATTTTCAACCAATCTTCTGTATCTCTTGAAGCAATTCAGAACTTCTGACTTGTGTTTGAGGTGCATGAGCTAGGTCCTTCTCGAATAATCATCAACAAACAAAATGAATTACCTCTCACCTTTCAACCCTTTTGTCCTCATCTTTCCACACAAATCAGTATGCACAATGTTAAGCACTGCTTCAGAACTGAACTCTTTGGTCTTGTACTACTTTTTGGCATGTTTTCCTTTAGAGCATGCTGAGCAAACATACTCTCTCTCTCTCTCTCCTAAGGTCGGGAATGTCTCTGATTGTATAAGTAGTGGTCACCTTCCTTATGTTCTTCTGTGATAAGTATCCCAGCCTCCTATACCAGAGCTGATTTTCTTCTTCCTTTGTAAGTAGACAGCTGTTTGTCTTGTCCTTATCAATCACATACAAATTTCTAGTTGTTTTCTTCCCGGCTACAACAGTATTGCCTTCTTTACTCTTTACTTGGCAACTTGTTTTTGTGAATATCACTTTGTGGTCGTCATTGCATAGTTGGTTGATAGATGGTAGATTATATCTGAGTCCTTCAATGTGTAAAACATCTTTCAGCTTTCCTTTTCCAATATTCACTGACCCCTAACCACTGATATTGAATGAATCATCATTGCCAAACTTGACTCTGCCTTCTCTTGATTTGTTTAGCTTTGATAATTTACTCTTGTCTTTCATCATGTGTGAAGTACATCCACTATCAAGGATCCACTGCTTATCCTTGCAATCAACCTTTAGTGCAATTTCAGCTATATTAGCCACCTCTCTTTTTGCTTTATATTCCTTCTTTTGAATTGGCTAGAAGATAGCTTTCTCCTTTTCCTCAGCTTTGATTGCACCGCTTTTTTTTACTATGTCATTGAGTTCCTTCTGTTGCTCAAGGAGAAATGTCATGCATCTCTTGGCATTATGGCTATCTTGCCCGCACCTTTCACACTGTTCCAAGTCTGCCAATACAGCAAACTTGTTCTTTGAAACCATTGGTTTGGGCTTCCCCCAACACTCCTTGTCACTATGTCCTTGCCTTTTACAGTATGTGCAAGAACTCACAACAGGTGTTCTCCTTTGAATTTTGTATTGTCTCCCCCTATATGCAGCATCGTATCTTCTTAAGTTGGAGACATATACTGGCCTTTTCCACCAACAGTTACTCGTCTTATGACCCCAAACTCCATAATAAAGGCAATGAGCTTGAAACTGCCTCTTCTTGGGTTTGATCACAGCTTGTCTTCTTCTGTTCATCACTTGCTACGTAGGCAAAGTAGCTGGCTTCTTTGCTAGTGTGACTTTCATTTCAGTCACCTTCTTTTATTTAGTCGTAGCCCTCTACTGGCTGACTTTCTTTTCTTCCTTCTTGTTTGCCACCCTAGGTTGCTTCTTCAGATCTTCTTTATTCCCAGCTATCTTCTTCTGAGTTACAACCTTCTCTTTCAACTTCTGTGACATAGTCTCATTGTTCTCTTCTCTTGCAAAGCTTGTTTCTCCTATCATTTCAAGCTTCTGTAAGTTCTCTTTGCTACTTTTGAGTTGTTACTGAAGTCTCAACAAATCTTTCTCCATTTTTTCAATTTTTGAAGCCCTTAAGCCAAGCTTTACTATAAGGTCTTCACATATTTTGATATGTTCCTCAATTCTTCTCTTCAGGTCATTATGCTCAGCCTTTATTTCATCGTTTTGAATTTCAGCTTCCTTAGACTTTGCTTCAGCTTGTTTTTTATGGGCCTCTAACCTTCTTATGGTTCTACCCCTTTTTGATTATCTCCTTTGAAGCTGCTTCCAGCTTAGCTTCAAGTTCTGATTCTTCTTCATCAACCTCCTCTTCCTTTCAGAGGTTGAACTACCACCTTGAACTGATGCCATAAAGGCATGCTCATCTGATGAGTCTTTATCTTCCTCCTCATCAGCTTCTTTTGTCAGACTCACATAACTCTTGAATGAGCCTATCTTATTCTTCTGTGTGTTGGTAGTCTTCTTGCTGGACTTGTTTGATTTGAACGATGGTCTTCTCCATCTCGAATTCTGCTCATCATCACCATTCTCATCTTCATCACCAAGTTTCACTTTGCAATGAGAAGCAAAGTGTCTAGTTTGCCCACACCGATAACATCTCGAGGACAATTGTCCTTTTCTTAGACCCCTTTTTGAACTTCCATGTGAAGTATGCTACCACTTCACCTTCATTTTCTTCCTCCTCATCATCATCATCCTCACTGGATGATTTTTCCTCTTCTTTTATCTTTAAGTGCTTCATAGCTTTGAAAGTTGCCTCCTTTGATACCTTTGTTGTTGCAGAGCTTTCAACTGACTTTATCCCTATCTCATATGCAATAAGATTGCACTGGAGATCATGCAAAGACATAGAATTAAGATCTCTACTCTCCTTTATGGCTACTACCTTTGAGGCAAACCTCTTAGGTAGAATTCTCAGAATTTTCTTCATAATTGATGAGTCCTTCTTGTTCTTCCCATGACTTCTCAGATTGTTTACAGCATTAATAACTCTGGTGAAGAACTCCTGGACTGTCTCATTTTTCTACATTATGAGAGATTCATATCTTTCCTTGAACACTTGAAGCTTAGCCTTCTTCATTTAGCCATCACCTTCATAAATTTTCTACAATCTGTCCCATATCTCCTTGGCAAACTTGCAGTCCATAAATTTAGCATACTCAGCATCTGTCAATACTGAAATGATGACATTTAAGGTCTTCCCATTTATCTCAAACTGCCTTAATTCCTTTAGGGTTGGGTCTTTACCTTCTTCTGGAGCCACAAAACCCTCATGTATGCATTTCACCACGTTTATGCCCATGGTTGCAAATACCACTTGCATTCTTGCTCTCCACATATGGTAGTTGGTTCCGTTGAAGATTAGAACCATCTTGCTATAAGTGGTGCAAGTGCTGGTACCGGCTTCTATTTCTCAGTATGCTGAACAAGTCAAACTTCTAGATCCCTTCAAACTAATACACCAAGCTGTTAAGCGTTAAACTGGTGAACCTGTGCTCTAATACCAATTGAAGTTCTGGATTTCTCCCTAGGATCTACTAGTTTGTGATACTGAGAGGGGGGGTGAATCAATATCACCACAAATCGCAATTCGCAGTAAGTGAACAACTTCAACCTCTTCTTAAAAGTGAACTCTTTGTCAGACTCGACTAAAGTAGATTTATTGCTACCTATTAATCACAATAGTCCCCAAAGTCACCTTTCAGACACCTTGCCTAATAGACAATTCGAATGTTCTTGTTTAAGTCTTCGTTAGGTTATGGGTTGGCTGATACTTTAGCTGTGTTCACAACTCAATTCAAAAAATAGAATGTAAAGCAAATTAAGGACACACGAAATTTACATGGTTCTGTCAACATGACATACATCCACGGTGGTAGGGACTGTCCCTTACCGAGACTATCCACTATACTTGAGAATTCCAGTTACAATGGATGTCATCCTCTACTCCTTTCACTATTGCAATTACTGAGCAAGTACAATACAAAGAGTGTCACTTACTATGTCTACTCTTCTTCTAAGTAGTCTTGCCTCTATTGAATTGAAAGGTTGCTCCATTGCTGCTTAGAAGTTCACCGCAACGCTCTCTAACCTCTCTTGAACAAATTTGAAAATATGTTGAGTTCTTTCAATGCCTCACCAAATTCCTTCTCTATGTTGTTTCACACAACTCCTGCTTTGACCGTCTCATGGTCTCACCCGTCTCCTTGTCTCACGATCTCACTATCTATTTCTCTCTCTCACTGTCCAGTCGGATTTCTCTCTCTTATCGTCCAACCATTTTAGCTCGGATCTAGTCTTACCCGTTTTTTATCTGGTCTCGTCTCACCCTATCCAGCTTGGATCTAGTGTCGTCGGTTACCAATCTGGTCTCGTCTTACCTGTTTCTCTATCTTGCCGTGTCGTTTCCTTACCGACCATTGGTGTGCCAGGGGTCTGTCGTCACTCACGGGTTTCTCTCTCTTTTTTGCCGATGGTCCATTTTCGACAGTTCTCTCTCTTCCGTGGTGTTCTGTCGTCTCTCCCCTTTTCTGATTTTTGGCCATCGTCTCCTCTTTTCCGATTTTTGGCCGTCATCTCTCTTTTCCGATTTTTGGCAGTCGTCTCTCTTCCTCTCTCTCTCTTGACGGGCTCCTGTTCTTTGTTCAGCCCAGTCGTTGACCATCTCCTCTTTCTCTCTTTCGACGGTTACACTATTCATGATGGCTACTATTCACTTGACAGCTACATTGTTCCCTACAGTTGCTTCCTTTCCATTTTGCTGTCTCCTGTTTTGTTGTTCACTTGCCATCAGTGGGCTTTGGCCGTATGTTGTGTTTTTTTGTTTTCTCTATTTGGCCGTCCACACACTTTTGTGTTTTGTCATGTATTCAATTGTATTGGCCTTACCCTAATTTTGTCTTCCAAGGCCTTTATATACTCTCTTCCATGAAACCCAATAAGGGGCGAATTTATGTTCTTACCCTTCCATGTGGATTTACCTTCTTGCCCTTCCATTTGACTTTACTTTCTTGCACACTTAAACGTAGTTGACAATAATTACAACCTATACAAGGCTGTGGGAACAACAATCTCCCCTTTTGTAATTATTGGCAACACTCATAACAAAAGCCACTATGCACCAATTTCAACTCCTAAATATGCACTCCCCCTTTCTTAACAGCTCCCCCCACACTGTTACTTCTCTCCCCCTTTGCCAACCAATTACAAATCTAAAAAAATCGCAAATTAGAGATGGAGGATTCACCTAAACTTCAGGCTTAAGGAGGCATTTGCACAGATAGACTTAATCTGTGCTTTTCAAATAGCTCTGTGGACAAAGATTTAGTTAGATCTTGTGTAGCCTCTTCAACAAATTTAGGTTCAACTTATGAGAGTAAAGTAGTAGCTCCCATAATTCTTCTTCTTGTTGTAACTCTTATTGATGGGTCTCCAATGATTTGATCTCCTTGATGAGCACTGGTCCATGTTTTATTTGTCCTGCTTCCATGCACCATCTTAGTTGCAAGAGGATCTCTTTGTTCATCTTCAAACTCACTCTTCTCTGAGACTGAACTTACTTCTTATTCCTTTTCTTTAGGTTGGTCTGATTCTTCATTTATATTGAAGTCATCTTCTTCATTGTCATCAACTTCTCCATTTTGCATTGTTTTCCAGTTCTCATCTATTCTCACATCACTGGAAGTGATCACTTTCCCAGCTTATGTAGGAAAACTCTGTAACCTTTTGTCTTTTCTGAGTATCCTACAAAGATGCCATCATCAGACCTAGCGTTGAGTTTTCTTAAGTTTTGCTTCTTGTTCTTCACAAAACATGGGCTGCTAAAGATTCTGAAATACTTGGCTGTTGTCTTCTTCCCACTCCATAGCTCATATGGAGTCTTATCAGGATTAGGCCTTACTAAAACTCTGTTCAGTAGATTTACGGCTATAAATGTTGCTTCTATCCAAAATCTTATGTGAAACTTGGATCCCTTCAAACTAGTACACCGAGCTGTTAAGCTTTAAACTGGTGAACCTATGCTCTAATACCAATTGAAGTTCTCGACTTCTCCCTAGGATCTACTAGTTTGTGATACTAAAAGGGGGGGTGAATCAATATCACCACAAATCGCAATTTGCAGGTAAGTGAACAACTTCAACCTCTTCTTAAAAGCGAACTCTTTGTCAGACTCGACTAAAGTAGATCTATTGCTACCTATTAATCACAATAGTCCCCAAAGTCACCTTTCAGACACCTTTCCTAATAGACAATTCAAATGTTCTTTTTTAAGTCTTCGTTAGGTTATGGTTTGGCTGATACTTTAGCTACGTTCACAACTCAATTCAAAAAACAGAACGTAAAGCAAATTAAAGGCACACGAGATTTACATGGTTCCGTCAACATGACGTACATCCACGGTGGTAGGGACTCTCCCTTACCGAGAGTATCTACTATGCTTGAAAATTCTAGTTACAATGGATGTCTTAATCTTCTAATCCTTTCACTATTGCAATTACTGAGCAAGTACAATACAAAGAGTGTCACTTACTATGTCTACCCTTCTTCTAACTTGTCTTACCTATGTTGAATTGAAAGGCTGCTCCATTACCACTTAGAAGTTCACCACAACGCTCTTTAACCTCTCTTGAAAAAATCTGGAAATACGTTGAGTCCTTTCAATGCTTCCCTGAATTCCTTCTCTATGTTGTTTTACACAATTCCTACTTTCACCGTCTCATGGTTTAACCCGTCTCCTTGTCTCACAATCTCACTGTCAGTTTCTCTCTCTCTTACTGTCTAGCTAGATTTCTCTCTCTTATTGTCCAATCATTTCAGCTCAGATCTGGTCTTACCCATTCCTGATCTTGTCTCGTCTCACCCGTTCCAACTCTAATCTGGTCTCCCCAGTTCCCGATCTAGTCTCGTCTTACCCGTTTCTCTCTCTTGCCCTGTTGTTTCCTCACTGACCGTTGGTGTGCTGGTGGTCTGTCGTCATGCACGAGTTTCTCTCTCTTTTCTGCCAATGGTCCCTTTTCAACGGTTCTCTCCCTTCCGTGACATTCTGTCGTCTCTGCCCTTTTCTTATTTGTGGCCGTTGTCTCTTTTTTTTTTCTCTCTCTCTCTCTCTCTCGATGGGCTCTTGTTCTTCATTCAACCCAGCTGTCAACCGTCTCCTCTTTCTCTCTCTTGACGGTACACTGTTCACGATGGCTACTGTTCACTCGACGGTTACACTATTCACTACAGCTGCTTCTTTTCTATTTTGCCATCTCTTGTTCTACCGTTTGCTTGTTGTCAGAGTGCTTTGGCCATTTGTTGTGTTTTTTCTATTTTCTCTATTTGGTCGTCTACACACTTTTGTATTTTGCCGTGTATTCAATTGTATTGGCCTTACCCTAATTTTGTCTTCCAAGGCCTTTATATACCCTCTTCCATGAAACTCAATAGGGCTTACGTGACGAATTTACGTTATTGCCCTTCCATGTGGATTTACCTTCTTGCCCTTTCATATGACTTTACTTTCTTGCACACTTAAAACCTAGTTGACAGCAATTACAACCTATACAAGACTGTGAGAACAACATATACATTATATAATTTACTTTTCTCTTAAAACAATATAAACTTATTATTAAATCTATATGTATATCATTGTTTAACCACATTTATTTTTATTATAAAAGAATTTAATGCCATTCAACATCAAAGATAAGCACAAAGTTGTTGCTATTTTTTCTAATATAAATTTTGTCCCAACCAAAAAAAAAAAAATACTTAGATAGATTCCCTATGAGTGGGGTCTTTCTTACCAAAACAACCAAGATAGGCCAATGTCTCATATGTGTGGTGCTCTAGTCTGCTTGGTCAATGAGCATGTCTTTCTTGCCTAAAGTGCATGCATAAGTGCAAATTGCTTCTAATCAGGTATATAATTCATTCAATATGGAATATATACTCTAGAAATGATTAAATATGTATTGAAGTCTATAGAGTCATATACCCAAAATAGAAGAACAATTATTCTTCAATTTCCTACTTTATGGTCGAAATTCCCAATCCAATATAATTTCCCAAATCTAATTAATCATGCGGACTTTTAGAGTTTTTGGTCATAGTTGCTTGCAATGAGATGGAATTTCATGCCAACAAACAGTGAACCTATGTGTGCAGCATATAAACATTTGTTTGTACTTTAACATATAAATTATTTTGGTTGATCCTTTCTTTGATCTTTCATTTGTTGGGCTTGATTGTCATGCTGCACAAACTGGATACAAAGTTTCTAATTTGATCATTAATATTTTTAACTTCACTAAAAATGTTTGATTAAGTTTTAAATATTAATAGATTAGGGTAAATCAACAGGTTCAAGGATAATAATTATAGAAATTGTTAGAATAAATAACTTGAACTTTATTTGGCATGAAATTAACTATCCTTTCCCACAAAACTTACATCGACCAACAATCATAACTATAAATATAAAGAATTTACACCTCTATTTTGGAAATTTCATAAATTTTTATATTGAGTAAAAAGGGAAGGATTTATATATATATAAAAAGTAAAAAACTACAAACTATTGTATAATTCACAGTCCATCGAGTTCTGGTTAGATCGAAAAATGTAAACAATTTAAAAAAGATATTATATACGAAACAATGCTAATTAATTCTAATAATACCTTTTTTATTAAGATATTTTTATATTTAAAATAGACTTAACGAGAGAAAAGAACCTTTCACCAAAAAGCTCTATACTAGGATGGTATCATGGACATGTCAGTACCAAAATTACAGAGTGTAGACATATAATTATTATGTGACAACACAAAGAGGCAAAGCATTGTGTCACAAAGATATGTTGATCCGACCCATTCACATATCCTTAAGGTCCAAATTCGGGCAAAGATGGGCTAAAGATTGAGCTTCTGTGAGCTGCCAGCATTATCCAACCCTTTTAACACTTACAGAAGGTCCCAGAACCATGTAAAAGCACGCTAGACAAGTTTGGAAGGGACCGTATTAAATGAGTATCTAGAATACTCTTGTAAGTAGCTAGGATATTTCAGGAGCTTCTCTTGAGTTATATAAATAGGTCGCTCCTCTCATTTGTACAACACGAATCCTTTCTCTTAATACAAGCTCACTTGCAAAAGCTCTCTTGTGCTCTTTCTCTCTAGCACTTCCAATTTGCTTACTTTCATCTTATACGCATTCCGCTAATTCTCTCAAACTTTTCAAGGCTTGCTTAGCATCTTCTTAAGCAAGATTGACTAAGTGTCGCATGGGTTAGCAGGTCCAAAGCCTAACTCCGTGACAAGTGGTATCAGAGCAATGGTTCAAACCTAAGGTATAACCTTGTAGTTTGGTGTTTGTTGAGATTGCAGGCATGACAAGCGAAGAAGGATTTGTTGCGACCACTATAGACAAGCGACAAGAGGAGCAACAAGTTCGTGGGCGTGAGGAGCAGCATGCTCCAGCGAAACGTGGCAAGTCCGCAAAGGAAACCATGGACTCTCGCGTTGGTAACTTGGAAAGGAGCGTCACCGATATAAGCTCCATTATGGGTGACCTCAGAGATCAAGTCGATAACTTGATCCACAAGAATGTAAAGCTCATGCGGGCTACCAAAGTCATGATCGAAGAGTTTGGCTGCTCATTTAGGGGAGAACTGCACTCCCTGAATCAAGGTCTGTCCAACCTGTGCGAGTTTGTTGAGGGAGAGATCCACGTTCTCCATAGAGAGATGGAGTCTTTGCGCCAAAATAACTCATTTGCTAGTACAGCTGCAACTACTAGTACCACTGTGGTACATGGATTGAAGGTCCCTAAGCCTGCCATGTACAACGGCACACGTAATGCCACTATCGTGGAAAATTTTCTATTTGGTCTTAAGCAGTACTTTGAAGTCATGGGGGTTGTCAATGACCATGCCAAGGTAGGCAATGCCCTAATTTTCCTAAGGGATGTTGCCCAACTCTAGTGGAGATGGAAGCACTCCGAGAGGGAGAAGGGCTTGTGTGTCATCAACACTTGGGAACAATTCAAGGCTGAAGTGCGTAGGTACTTTGTGCCTCACAATGTAGATAGCGAAGCTAGAGGAAAGCTGCATAGCCTAAGTTAGACAGGTAGTATTTCCAACTATATCAAGGAATTTACTACACTCATACTTGAAATTGAGATGTCCAATAGGGAGCTTCTCTTCTACTTTAAAGATGACTTGAAGTATTGGGCAAGAGTCGAGTTGGACAGGCATGATATGCAAACCCTGGATGCTGCCATTGCTGCTGCCGAAACCTTCATCGACTACTTTGCTCACTCCAAAGGCAAGAAGCCAAACTCTGGCAAAAGTGGGGGAGAGAAAATTGGGCATAAGAAGCAAGATTCTAGCCGCAACAAGGGTGGACAACAGAGACCTTCAAGTGATTCCAAGCATGAGAAGAAGTTTGCGAGTAAACACAACTTTGCTAATCCTCCTAGCCCATGTTTCATTTGTAATGGACTGCATTGGGTAAGAGAATGCCCCAACCGTAAAGCAATGAATGCTATGATGGCATTCCTTAACTCGAAGAAGGCCGACGAAGAAACCTAAGCTGACATGGGATCTATCCAACAATTGGGTAATCTCTCAAAGTGTTTCTCCCCGATAGTCACTAAGGAAAAGGGACTGTTGTACACTGATGTTGCCATCGAGGGCAAAGCAACTTGTGTGATGTTAGATACGGGGGCAATGCACAACTTCATGGACGTCTAAGAGGCCAAACATCTAGGCCTCAAGCTAATGAAGGGAAATTACACCATTAAGGCCGTAAACTCGGAAGAAAGGCCTATTCAAGGTGTGGCACATGGAACAGCTATCTAGATTGGCGAATGGACTGGTAAGTTGGACTTTACCGTCGTTCCCATGGATGATTTCAAGGAGGTGTTAGGTCTTGCATTTTTCTGCGAAGCCTTGGCTTTTCCTGTTCCTACTTTAAGTTCTCTTGTGGTTGCTCATGCTCATAAGATCCGAGTAGTTCCCTTGAAGTGCAAGGAAAGATCTCAAGCATCGATGATATTGGCCTTGCAATTCAAAAGGGGTCTCAAGTTGGGTCCCGGCTATGTCACTACCAAAAGGGAGCTGAGCGATGAGGAAGACGTAGCAGCACTAACTCCCACATTGTCGTAACCCATCTAGGCTATCCTTAGCAAGTTCAAGGATGTCATGCCTTCCGAATTGCCAAAGAAGCTTCCACCAAAACGAGATGTGGATCATCACATTGAGCTAGAACCTTGCGCCAACCCTCCTGCCATGGCCCCTTATCACATGGTACCCCCAGAGCTTGCTGAACTGAGGAAGCAACTCCATGATTTGATTGATTCGGGTTACATTTGACCCTCAAAAGCCCCATTCGGTGCCCTAGTCCTCTTCCAAAAGAAGAAAGACAGATCACTATGCATGTATATTGACTACCAAGCCTTAAATAAGGTCACTATCAAGAATAAGTATCCAATCCCCTTGATAGCCAATCATTTCGACCAACTTGGGCAAGCAAGGTAATTCACTAAGCTGGATTTGTGATTAGGTTACTACCAGGTCCGTATAGCATAAGGTGATGAGCCAAAGACAACCTGCATAACACACTATGAAGCGTTCAAATTTTTGGTCATGCCCTTTGGCCTCACCAATGCACTAGCCATCTTTTACATACTCATGAACAAGGTACTACATCCTTTTCTTGACAAATTCATGGCAGTTTACTTAGATAACATCGTGGTATATAGCAACACACTTGAGGATCACATTAAGCACCTCAAGCAAGTCTTCCAAGATCTATAGGAAAATGAGTTGTTTGTCAAGAAGGAGAAGTGCTCGTTCACTAAGCAAGAGGTGGACTTCCTTGGCCACCGAATCAAGGATGGTAGGCTCTTAATGGATCTAGCAAAAGTGCAAGCCATCCAACAATGGAACCTCCAACCAAGGTCCTAAAACTGCAATCCTTCCTGGGGCTTGTCAACTACTATTGTCAGTTCATCAAGGGATACTCTGTCGTAGCGGCATTAGACGAAGGAATGTCAAGCTTCCTTTGAGAGATTAAAGCAAGCACATGTTGTGGTACTACTGGACTACGAAAAGCCTTTTGAAGTCCATACTAATGCATCTGCATTTGCCATTAGGGGAGTCTTGATGCAAGATAGGCATCCCATCGCCTATGAAAGTCGCAAGCTAAACAACACAGAGAGACGATATACCATCCAAGACAAAGGGATGACTACTGTCATCCACTGCTTGCGTACTTGGAGACATTATCTCCTTGGAAGTATGTTCGTCATCATGACTGACAATATTGCTACACTTCTAGACCCAAAAGAAACTCAGCCCCATACAAGCTCGTTGGCAAGACTTCCTGGCCGAATTTGACTACACATTACGGTACAAGTCAGGTCAAACCAACATTTTTGCTTATGCACTGAGCAGGAAGGTAGAACTAACTACTCTTACTGCTAGTACTCCTAAGAGCAACTTCCTTGAATGAATCAAAGAAGGTATCGGACAAGATAAATTGGCCAACAATCTGTTGAGATTGGCTAGCAAGGGGAAGACTTGTCGATTTTGGGTAAACGACAGAGTCCTAACAATAGTCAAGAATCGAGTCTTTGCTTTGAAGTGGGGAAACTTGTAGAAGGAGATCCTCAAGGAATGCCTTGATTCCTTATGGGCTGGTCACTCAGGTATGTCGCGAACCCTTGCTCTTGTCCAACAACATTACTTCTAGCCGTATATGCATACAAACGTCGAGGCCTATGTGCGGACT
The DNA here is from genome assembly GCA_020615895.1 of Ceriops decandra. Classification (NCBI taxonomy): domain Eukaryota; kingdom Viridiplantae; phylum Streptophyta; class Magnoliopsida; order Malpighiales; family Rhizophoraceae; genus Ceriops; species Ceriops decandra. Next base: position 5,780,093 of record JAHLGO010000169.1, on the reverse strand, counting down.
TGCTTCATTTGCTAACAAGACAAGGTAGAACAGTAGCCACCAGCCTACCTACTTGAGCCACTACCCACTCCCAAGAAGCCTTGGGAAAGTGTCTTAATGGACTTTATTATGGCGTTACCAAAGTCCAAAAGATGTGGAATCATTATGGTGGTAATTGATTGGTTCAACAAGTATGGCACCTTCATTCCAGCCCCTGCTAATTGCAAGGTGAACGAAGCTGCTCGCCTGTTCTTCAAGAATGTAGTAAAGCTATGGGGTGTGCCAAAGAGCATAGTTAGTGATAGAGATCCCCACTTTACAGGTAAAGTCCAACTCCCTCTGAAGTTGAAGATCCACAAGGTTTTCCATGTAAGTCTTCTAAAGTCTTTCCATGGAGACGAAGAGGATCCAAGTCGAAACGAGTCCAAGCATGCACCAATGACTGTGGTCACCGAATTCAACAAGGAGGTGGAACACATCCTTACTGATAGAGTGATCCAGAGAAGGGGAGTTCCCAACTACACTGAGTACTTGGTGAAATGGAAAGATTTATTGGACCAAAAGGCTAGTTGGGAACGAGAGGACTAGCTTTGGTAGTTTGCCGAGCACATTCGGCAATATAAGGCTGAAAATGCAATAAGGATGTCGCAAAATTAAATGGGGGAGGATGTCACAAATATATGTTGATCTGGCCCATTCACATATCATTGAGGTCCAAATTCGAGCAAAGATGGGCTAAAGACTAAGCTTCTGTGGGCTGACAGCATTGTCCAACCCTTTAACACTTATGAAAGGTCCCAAAACCATGCAGAAGTGAGCTAGAGAATTCTGGAAGGGACCGTATTAAATGAGTATCTAAAATGCTCTTGTAAGTAGCTAGGATATTCCAAGAGCTTCTCTTGAGTTGTATAAATAGGTCACTCCTCTCATTTGTACAACACGAATCCTTTCTCTTAATACAAGCTCACTTGCAAAAGCTCTCTTGTGCTCTTTCTCTCTAGCACTTCCAATTTGCTTACTTGCATCTCATACGCGTTCCACTAATTCTCTCAAACTCTTCAAGGCTTACTTAGCATCTTCTTAAGCAAGATTGACTAAGTGTCATGCGGGTTAGCAGGTCTAAAGCCAAACTCCGTGACAGTTGGCTGTTTTAAGCAATTGTATATTCAGTTTTGGGGTATATAAGAGTGTATGTTTTGGAGGGACGGGGATGAAATAAAATTAATGATCGTTTAGTCTATTTCTAAGACAAAAAAGTAAGTGCAACTGCGTGTGTAGTTAATTTGGTTAACGTAGTACATGTGCAGTAATCCAATAATTCATTTCCTAATTTGGTAACCTATAGAGAGTGACTGCCTTTGAGAAAACCTGTATAACACCATTGTGTTCAACTATTATGTTCAACCTAAATCTGTTGAAGAGGCTACACAAGATCTAACTAAATCTCTGTCCACAGAACTATTTGAAAAGCACAGATTGAGTCTATTTGTGCAAATGCCTCCTCAAGCCTGAAAATCAGGTGAATCCTCCATCTCCACTTTGCGAGTTTTTCAGATTTGTAATTGGTTGGCAAAGGGAGAGAGAAGCAACAGTGCAGGGGGAGCTGTTAAGAAAGGGGGAGTTAAAATTGCTACATAATGGCTTTTGCTATGAGTGTTGCCAACAATTACAAAGGAGGAGATTGATGTTCCCACAACCTTGTATAGGTTGTAACTGTTGTCAACTAGGCTTAAGTGTGCAAGAAAGTAAAGGCACATGAAGGACAAGAAGGTAAATCCATATGGAAGGGAAAGAACGTAAATCCACCGCTATTATTTAGACCTATTAGGGTTTCATGGAAGAGAGTATATAAAGACCTTGGAAGACAAAGCTAGGGTAAGGCCAACACAATTGAATACACGGCAAAACACAAAAGTGTGTGCACAGCCAAATAGAGAAAACAAAAAAATACAACATATGCCCAAAGCACACCGACGACAAGCGAACGGTAGAACAAGGGACTACAAAAGAAAAGAGTAGTCGTCGAGTGAACAGTAGCCATCAGGTGAATAGTAGCTGTCATGAATAGTGTAATCGTCAAAAGAGAGAAAGAAAGAGGAGACGGTTGATGGCCGGGTTGAACGAAGAATAGCCGTCGTCGGAGATAGGAGAGAAAATCCGACACGGCCAAAGAGGAGAGTCGATGGCAAAGAAATATACGACCAAATCAGAGTGACAGCGAAGGAGAGGAAAAACCCGACAAGGCCAAAAACAGACCACCGGGGAAGGAGAGAAAAAGGAACGGCCAAAAAGAAAGACAAAACAGGGAGACTAGATCAGGAATAGGTGAGACCAGATCCGAACTAGAACAGGTAAGATGAGACTAGATTATGAACGGGTGAGAGAGATCGGGTGGCTAGATGTTGGAAGAGAGAGAAAACACAGCTGTTGGAAGAAGGAGAAAAACCCAAACAGCCAAAAGAAAAACAAAACAAGGAACGGTTGAGTGAAAATGAGGTGAACGAAAAAATTTGATTTGGCCAACCAAGAGGGGTACATGGTAGAACAGAGGAAATCCGACTAAATGGTGAGAGAGAAATTTGACTAGACAGCAAGAGAGAGAAACGAACAGGTGAGCCGTGAGAAAGTGATATCATGGGACAAGGAGACGAGTGAGACCGTGAGACAGTGAAAGTAGGAGTTGTGTGATACAATATAGAGAAGAACCTCGGCGAAGCATTGAAAGAACTCAACGTATTTCCAGACTTCTTCAAGGAGGTTAGAAAGTATTGCGGTGAACTTTTAAGCAGCAGTGGAGCAGCCTTTCAATTCAACAAAGGCAAGACAAGTTAGAAGAAGGGTAGACACAGTAAGTGACACTCTTTGTATTGTACTTGCTTAGAAATTGCAATATTGAAAGGAGTAGAGGATTAAGACATTCATTGTAATTAGAATTCTCAAGTATAGTGGATAGTCTCGGTAAGGGAGAGTCCATACCACCATGTACGTCATGTTGACGGAACCACATAAATCTCATATGTCCTTAATTTGCTTTACGTTTTATGTTTTGAATTGAGTTGTGAACGCAACTAAAGTATTAGCCAACCCATAACCTAATAAAGACCTAAAAAAGAACATCCGAATTGTCTATTAGGCAAGGTGTCTGAAAGGTGACTTTGGGAACTATTGTGATTAGCAGATAGCAATAGATCTACCTTAATCGAGTCTAAGAAAGAAGTCACTTTTAAGAAGAGGTTGAAGTTGTTCACTTACCTGTGAATTGCGAATTGTGGTGATACTAATTCATCCCCCCTCTCAGTATCACAAACTAGTAGATCCTAAGGAGAAGTCGAGAACTTCAAAGATGATTATCAATATGATTTTCATTAAAGGAATTAGACTATTGATGTGCAAAATGTACCGGCTGACTAAAACCTGAGGTTAAGTTTTTATGTGGGTTAAGAACTCCTTGCTCCTAATTCCATCTTAGAGCCTTATCTGACCTCAAGTCTCTACTTGTAAAGACTTTGTTGGCATTAGGATTATACAGTTTAAAAATGTGTGATGTATTTATATAACCAATAAATACAGATATTTCTAACTTAGGATCAAGTTTAGACCCTTTTGCTTATGGCAGATAAATATGGCACAAACTTCTAAACACTTTTAAATGTGCTAAGGAAGGTTTGGTGCCAAACCAATACTTATAGGGTGTAAATTTTGAAAAAACTTTGGTGGATAACTTATTTTGCAAATACATTGAAGTAGTCGTTAACTTTGACCAAAAAAATTTAAGGA
>JAHLGO010000169.1:5603452-5753873 GCA_020615895.1 Ceriops decandra | reverse complement strand
ATTTTTCAATTTTCATAAAAGAAAATTGGTTTTAGAGTTTAAAGAGTTGAAAACATTTTGAAAATATTAGACTATGAATATTATTCTGATAAATTGAATGAGTTTTTATGAGATTAAGATGTCTTGTCTTTGGTTTCTTTAAAAATGGAAAAACAAGTTTTGATCCTTAGTAAGCACATTTACTTGTTTTGGATTAGTCTCAACTTCAAATGAAAAGGTCTGAAGCTCATCTATTTGTTTTGATTCTTTATTAGTGCTACCTATAAGTTCAGATTTAGATTTAGTAACAAATAGGCTTTGGATTTTATAAGCATTAACAGTCATAGTCATTTGCTACAAAAGACTAAGGATATTATATTTAAACATGTCATCAATGTTCCATTCATAGATAAAAGAGGCATTAAACCGATATTGGGCAGAGGTGTTTGGTTTGTTTTCTATATCTATGTCTAGAACAATCAGACTTGATATAAATTTTGGCCAAATCAATTTGTTTACCTTTGGAGACTCTAAATTTTAGGAACCTTTATCTAACACCTAATCAAAGATACCTACCTCCTTTAAGTTTTTACTTGATGAAGACAGTGCTAGGTTTTTTAGGGAGAGTTTAATGGCTTCAGCAAAGTCAACATTTTCTAGGTTTGGAGATGGTTTTGAAACTTGGTATTGTTTGAAAATAGGTTGTTTAAGGGGTTTTTGGTTAGGAGTTTTGGTGGTAACCTAGACCTAAGTTTTCTTAATCTATTTTTCTATTCTTGTAAGTTGAAAATAAGCGTTTGAAATGTTTTTTTTATTGGATAATCATCTTAGAAAGTTTTTTGGAATCATAATCTTTTTTATGAACTTTGTAAGGGGCTAGGTCAACTGTGTTTCATTGGATACTAACCTTAAGTTGCCTAAGTGGAGGATTTTTGGCTTCTATGACTCTATCATTTGAAGTGATACATTCCCTTACTTTATGTCTTTGCATAATAAGGTTAGATATTTTACAAAATAGCTATGCAATGTAGTGTTCATATGCATATAATTCAAATCAATCAAAGAAAAGAATATAAATTTTATACTAATACATAAAATCATAAAATTGATTCTATATGTCTTTGTAATTTTATTTTGAAAAGGTTTTGAAAAACCATATTTTCTTTGCAAAATTATGTTATGCATAGAAATCATCATGCAAAATTTTTCTTTCAACCTAAAAATCCTTTTCTAACACATATAATTCATGTGTGAGATTTTTAGTGATTTTGGATGTTGTTGGTGAGTTTGGTATTGATAGGTTTTCTTGGCTTGGGTATTTTGGATAAGGGATGTTTGTTTGGTAATCAGCATTTTGGAAAGCGGTATTTGGGATATCCAAGGTTAAGAATCTCAATAATTGGTTTTTATAAGGTAGATTTATGATTGGCAAGTAATTGGATACTTATCTTAAATCTATGGTTGAAGAGATGGAAGAGGTATTAGAAAATCTTAAACTTTGAGATCTCTTGTTAAAGGTTAGGGTAACATTTCCATCTTAGTTTTGCTTGACTTTAGTGAGCTCAGTATATGGTTTTACTTGAGGTGGTGGCTTAAGGTTTGTGGCATTTTCGAGTATCCAATCTTTTGGTAAAGTAACATCTTTCCATTGAATTGATCTCGAAATTATAGTATTAGCATAAGATAAATCAGTTTGCAAAAGAAGGGTTTCTCCTTTTGGAAAGCATACCTTGTTTTTTTGATTCAAATGCAAAAGACATGACTTTGTAATAAATGTTGTAAATCAAAGCTACTGGAATTGATCCTTTTAGCATTTTGTAATTGTGGGTTTTGATTTGCAACACAATATCTTGTAAAACATTTTTGTTTTTCAAAGAAATTGTAAGGTTTGGAAAATAGTTAAAAGATACTGGACCACTACAGAGACTTGACTCTATAGTGCTCAATAGTGAATCTTTATATTTAAGAAATCTAGCATCCCTAAAGATGACAAGTATGAAAATATTCAAACTTTTTTTTGCAATAGGTTTTATTCCAACTTGAACGAGTCTAATATAGATGTATTTATACCAATTTTCAAGGTAGTTTTGAAGAGTTTTTAAAGAAAGAAGATAGATGGTTTCAAGAGGTTTTGAAAATTAAACATCTTATGTTTTGATTTTTCATAGACTTGGTTTTTATGAATCTTAGGAATTTCCCAAACATTGATCCCTTTTTAAAAATTTTTAATAATGATTTCTTCACTATTGATCTTTAAAGAGGAAAAAGAAGAAGAAGAAAAAGAAAAGGGAAAAAAGAGTTTTCAGAGTTAGAAGAAGATCAACAAGAAATCATTTTACAAAAGACTAGGTTCATTTTTTCAAAAAACTAGAAACAACGAGATATTGCTTCTTACAATTTAAAGAGCTAAAGCAGGGCACACAAATGCCTTTATCACACAACTAAAATCTCAATGCCCTCCAAGTTCTTCAGAGAGAACATTCGGAAACAATAAAACAATGTTTAAAACCTTAAGAAAACTAAATTGACAGAAGCAAATGAAGAAAAAATACTTAATACAACTCACTCCTCCCCCCTAAGCTCTGATACCAGGGAGGGACACTCAGGGGGAGGATTGAGTTATATCAAATCCTAGGGAAGAGGAGTGAGTTGTATTAGGTATTTATTCTTCATTTACTTCTATCAGTGTAGTTTTCTTAAGGTTTTAAACATTTTTTTTATTGTTTTTAAGTGTTCTCTCTAAAGGTCTTAAAGTGCATTAAGATTTTAGTCGTGTGTTAAAGGCGTTTGTTTCCCCTACTTTAACTCATTCGATTGTAGGAAGCAATATATCATTGTTTTTAATCTTTGAAAAAATGAACCCAGTCTTTTGCAAAATGACTTCCTATTCATCTTCTTCTACCTCTAAAAACTCTTATATTCCCTCTTTCATCTTCAAAGATCAATAATGAAGATATCACTATTAAAAGGTTTTGAAAAGGAATTGATGTTTAGGAAATTCTTAAGATTTGTAAAAACTAGATTTATGGAAAATGAAAAATTGATTTTATGAAAACTAATTTTACAATCAAAACAAAAGAAAGAGATGTTCAACTTTTAAAACCTTTTGAAACCATTTATCTTCTTCAAAAACTCTTCAAAACCATTGTAAAAAATGGTACAATGGTTTCCAAAAACAAATTTAATTTTAAAGATTAAATTTATTACAAAGCCATGTATTTTGCATTTGCATCAAAAAAAAAACAAAGTATGCTTTCCAAAAGGAGAAACTTTTCTTTTGCAAACTAATTTATCTCATTCTAATACTGTATTTTTGATATCAATTCAGTGGAAAGATGTCACCCTACCAAAAGACTAAATCCTTGAAAATGCCATAAACCTTGAGCCACTACCTTAAGCAAAACTAAATATTGAGCTCACTAAAGTCTAACAAAACCAAGATGAAGAAGTTACCTTAACCTTTAACAGGAGACCTCAAAGCTTGAGATTTTCTAATACCTTTTTTGAAGTTCCTGACTTCTCCCTAAGATCTACTAGTTTGTTATACTGAGAGGGGGGTGAATTAGTATCACTACAATTCGCAATTCATAGGTAAGTGAACAACTTCAACTTCTTCTTAAAAGCGAACTCTTTCTCATACTCGACTAAGGTAGATCTATTGTTACCTATTAATTACAATAGTCCCCAAAGTCACCTTTCAGACACCTTGCCTAATAGACAATTCAGATTTTTTTGTTTAGGTCTTCGTTAAGTTATAGGTTAGCTGATACTTTAACTACATTCACAACTTAATTCAAAATATATAATGTAAAGAAAATTAAGGACACACAAGATTTACGTGGTTTCGTCAATTTGACGTACATCTACGGTGGTAAGGACTCTCTTTTACTGAGACTATCTACTATACTTAAGAATTCCAGTTACAATAGATGTCTTAATTCTTTACTCCTTTCAATATTGTAATTACTAAGCAAGTACAATACAAAGAGTGTCACTTACTGTGTCTATCCTTCTTCTAGCTTGTCTTGGCTCTGTTGAATTGAAAGGATGCTCTTTAACCTCTCTTGAAGAAATTTGGAAATACATTGAGTTCTCTACGTGCTTCACCAAACTTCTTCTCTACGTTGTTTCACACAACTTCTGCTTTCACCGTCTCACCGTCTCCCCCATCTTCTTGTCTCACGACTTTACTATTCTATAGCCTGCCCTCACCTGTCCGTTTCACACCTTTTTTGGCCGTATTAGATTTTCTCCCTTTACTGCTGGTCAATGTTCATCGACTGTTGGGTTTCTCTCTCCTTCTGCCAGTGGTGAGTTTCTCTTTGTCCGTTTCACGATTCTCTCCTTGTTGTGTTGTTCGTTTGTCTCACGCTGTCGCAGATCTGCTTTTTGCTCTTCCAGTGGTGTCTCTCTCTTGTTGTCCCGCCAGATTTCTCTCTCTTACCATCTAGCCGTTCACTCTTCTTTGGACGTTGACTTTTTTCTGTGGTCGGATTTCTTTTTCTCTCCTTCTCGTCAACTCCTTTGGTCTTGCTGTTGGGTTTTTCTCTCTTCCAACGGTTGTGTTTTTTCTCTCTTGTGTTTCGGCCGACAATCTCTCTCTTTGTTCAGCTTGGCTGTCAACCGTCTTTATCTCTCTCGACAATTGTTTTTCATTCAGCACAACTGTCTCCTCTTTCTTTCTCTCTCTATTGGGTTTCTCTCTCTTCATTCGCCAATCTGCTCTTCTTTCCTTCCCATCAATGGCTCCAATTTGCTCACTTTTCGGCCATCTCTCGACCTCTGTTCACTCTTCTTCATTCAGCCCCCCTTTCGGCATCTCTCCTCTTTTTCGACAATGGCTACGGTTCACTCGACGGCTACACTATGCGACTATGATTTCTATTTTGCCATCCCTTGTTCTTTCGTTCTCTTGCCGTCGATGTGCTTTGGCCGTGTGGTGTGTTTTTCTATTTTCTCTATTTGGTCATCCACACACTTTTGTGTTTTGTCATGTATTCAATTGCATTGGCCTTAGCCTAGTTTTGTCTTCCAAGGTCTTTATATACTTACCTCCATGAAACCCTAATAGGGCTTATATGACAAATTTATGTTCTTGCCCTTACACTGTGGATTTACTTTCTTGCCCCTTTATGTGGCTTTACTTTTACTTTCTTGCCTTTCCATGTGGCTTTACTTTCTTGCACACGTAAACCTAATTGACAACAATTACAACCCATACAAGGCTGCGGGAACAACAATCTCCCCCTTTGTAATTGTTGGCATCACTTATAACAAAAGTTACTATACAGCAGTTTCAACTTCCCCTAAATATGCACTCTCCCTTTCTTAACAACTCCCCCTGCACTGTTGCTTCTCTCCCCTTTTGCCAACCAATTACAAATTTGAAAAACTTGCAAAGTAGAAATGGAGGATTCACCTGATTTTCAAACTTGAGGAGGCATTCACATAAATAAACTCATTTTGTGCTTTTCAAACAGCTTTGTAGATAGAGATTTAGTTAGATCTTGTGTAGCTTCTTCAACAGATTTAAGTTCAACTTGTGAAAGTAAAGCAGTAGCTCCCACAATTCTTCTTCTTGTTCCTACTGATGGGTCACCTATGATCTGATTTTCTTGATGAGTGCTGGTCCATGTTTTCTTTGGCTTTCTTTCTTGCACAGTCTTAGTTGCAAGAGGATTTCTTTTTTTATCAATCACATACAAATTTCTAGCTATTCTCTTCCCAACTACAACAATATTGCCTTCTTTACTCTTTTCCTGGTAACTTGTTTTTGTGAATATTACCTTATGGTCTTTATTGCATAGTTTGCTAACAGATGCGAGATTGTATTTGAGTTCTTCAATATGTAGAACATCTTTCAGCTTTTGTCTTCTAATGTTTACTGACCCCTAACCATTGATGTTTAGTGAATCATCATTGTCAAACTTAACTTTGCCTTCTCTTGACTTGTTTAGCTTTGACAATTTACTCTTGTCTCCCGTCATGTGCGAAGTGCATCCACTGTCAAGGATCCATTGCTTATCCTTGTAGTCAGCTTGAGTGCAATTTCAATTATATTAGATACCTCCCTTTTTGCTCTATATTCCTTCTTTTGAACTGGCTGGAAGATAGCTTGCTCCTTTTTCTCAGCTTTGATTACACCACTTGTTTTCACTGTGCCATTAAGTGTCTTCTTTTGCTCAGGGAGAAGTGTCATGCATCTTTTGGCATTATCGCCATCCTGCCCACATTTTTCACATTGTTCCAAGTTTGCCAATACAGCAAACTTGTTCTTTGAAACCACTAGTTTGGGCTTCCACCAACACTCCTTGATATTGTGTCCTTGCCTTTTACAGAATGTGCAAGAACTCACGATAGGTGTTCTCCTCTGTTCAAATTGGAGACATATACTGGCCTTTTCTACCAGTAGTTACTCGCCTTATGACCCTAATCTCTATAATAAAGGCAATAACCTTGAAACTACCTCTTCTTGGGTTTGATCACAGCTTGTCTTCTTCTATTCATCACTTGTTGTGTAAACAAAGTAGCTAGCTTCTTTGTTTGTGTGACTTTCATTTTAGTCACCTTTTTCTCTTTCTTCTGTTCAGTCCTAGCCCTCTACTGGCTAACTTTCATTTCTTCTAAGACGTAGCAACTATGGGTTGTTGCACTTTAACCACATACATCATTTTTGGCCTTAGCTTTGGTTTGATAACTGTCTTCTCTTCTTTAGTTATCTTCACCTGAGTCACAACCTTCTCTTTCAACTTTTGTAGCAAAGTCTCATTCTTCTTTTCTCTTGCAAAGCTTGTTTCTCCTACAAGTTTTTCTGCAAACATCTGCAAGTTTTTCTCACTTTTTTTGAGTTATTGTTAAAGTCTCAATAACTCTATCTTCATTTTTTCAATTGTTGAAGTCCTTGAGCCAAGCTCATTGTAAGGTCTTCACATATTTTGATTTGTTCTTCAAATCTTCTCTTCAAGTCAATATGCTCAACCCTTATTTCATCCTTTTGACTTTTAACTTCCTCAAACTTTGCTTCAACTTGTTTTATATAGGCCTCCAACCTTCTTATAATTCTACCCCTTCTGATTATCTCCTTTGAAGCTGCTTCTAGCTCAGCTTCAAGATCTAGCTCTTCTTCATCAACCACTTCTTCCTCTTTAGAGGTTAAGCTACCACCTTGTGCTGATGCCATAAAGACATGCTTATCTGATGAGTCTTTATCTTTCTCCTTATCAGTTTCTTTTGTCTGACTCACATAACTCTTGAATGAGCCTCTCTTTTTCCTCTGTGGGTTGGCACTCTTCTTACTGGACTTCTATGATTTGAATGATTATCTTCTCCATCTTGAATTCTGTTCATCATCACCATCCTCATCTTCATCATCAAGTTTCACCTTGCACTGAGAAGCAAAGTGTCCAGTCTGCTTATAACGATAACATCTCAAGGACAACTGTCCTTTTTCCTTCTTAGATCCCTTCTTGAATTTCCTTGTGAAGTAAACCAATACTTCATTTCTTCCTCTTCACCATCATCATCCTTACTAGATGATTCTTCCTCTTCTCTTATCTTCAAGTGCTTCATAGCTTTGAATGCTGCCTCCTTTGATACCTTTTTTCTTACAGAGTTTTTAACTGACTTTATCCTCATCTTATATGCAATGAGATTGCACTGAAGATCATGCAAAAACATAGAATTAAGATCTTTACTCTCCTCTATAGCTATTACCTTTGAGGCAAACCTCTTAGGCAGAATTCTTAGAATTTTCTTCACAATCGATGAGTCCTTCTTATTCTTCCCATGACTTCTATGGTCGTTTACAGCATCAATAACCCTAGTGAAGAACTCTTGGACTATCTCATTTTTCTACATTCTAAGAGATTCATATCTCTCCTTGAACACTTGAAGCTTAGCCTCCTTCATTCTGCCATCACCTTTATAGATTTTCTGCAATCTGTCTTATATTTCCTTGGCAGATTTACAGTCCATAACTTTAGCATACTCAGCATCTGTCAATGCTGAAATGATGACATTTGAGCTCTTCCCATTTATCTTAAACTGCTTTAACTCCTCTAGGGTTAGGTCTTTACTTTCTTTCAAAGCCACAAAACCCTCATGTACACATTTCACCACGTTCATGCCCATGGTTGCAAATACCACTTGCATTCTTACTTTCCTCATATGGTAGTTAGTTCTATTGAAGATTGGAACCTTCTTGCTGCAAGTAGTGCTAGTGCTGGTACCAGCTTCCATTTCTCAACATGCTGAACAAGTTAAACTTCTATATCCCTTCAAACTAGTACACCAAGTTGTTAAGTTTCAAATTAGGGAACCTGTGCTTTGATACCAATTGAAGTTCTCGACTTCTCCCTATGATCTACTAATTTGTGATACTGAGAGGAGGGTGAATCAGTATCACCACAATTCGCAATTCATAGGTACGTGAAAAAATTCAATTTCTTCTTAAAAGTGAACTCTTTCTCCAACTCGACTAAAGTAGATCTATTGCTACCTACTAATCACAATAGTCCCCAAAGTCACCTTTCAGACACCTTGCCTAATAGACAATTTGGATGTTTTTGTTTATGTCTTCATTAGGTTATAGGTTAGCTGATACTTTAGCTACGTTCACAAATCAATTCAAAACACAGAACGTAAAGCAAATTAAGGACACATGAGATTTACGTGGTTCCATCAATGTGACGTACATCCAGGTGGTAAGGACTCTCCCTTACCGAGACTATCCACTATACTTAAGAATTCCAGTTATAATGGATGTCTTAATTCTCTGCTCTTTTTAATATTGCAATTACTAAGCAAATACAATACAAAGAGTGTCACTTACTATGTCTACCATTCTTTTACCTTGTCTTGCCTCTGTTGAATTGAAAGGCTATTCCACTGCCACTTACAAGTTCACCGCAATGTTCTCTACCCTCTATTGAAGAAATCTGGAAATACATTGAGTTCTTTACATGCTTCACCGAATTTCTTCTCTACGTTATTTCACACAACTCTTACTTTCACCATCTCACTATCTCCCTCATCTTCTTGTCCCACAGCTTTACTGTTCCATGGCCTGCCCTCACCTGTTTGTTTCACACCTACTTTGGCCGTATCAGATTTTCTCTTTTTATTACTGGTCATTGTTCATCAGCCATCGGGTTTCTCTCTCCTTCCACCAGTGGTGAGTTTCTCTTCGTCTGTTTCACAGTTTTCTCCTTGTCGTGTCATTCATTTGTCTCACACTATCATAGATCTGTTGTCTGCTCCTCCGGTGGTGTGTTTCTCTTCGTCTGTCTCTTTCTTGCTGTCCTGTCAGATTTCTCTCTCTTATCGTCCAACTGTTCACTCTTCTTTGGTCATTAACCTTTGTTCTGCGGTCGAGTTTCTTTTTCTCTCCTTCCCGTCAACTTTTCTGGTCTGGCCTTCAGGTTTCTCTCACTTCCAACAGCTGTGTTTTCTCTCTTTTCCAATGGTTATGTTTTCTCTCTCTTGTATTTTGGCTGATGATCTCTCTCTTCGTTCAACCTGGCCGTGTCTTTCTCCCTCTCGACAATTGTTCTTCGTTCAGCTCGGTCATCTCCTCTTTCTCTCTCTCTCTCCATCAGGTTTCTCTCTCCTTATCCGCCAGTCTGCTCCTCTCCTTCCCATCGATGGCTCCCATTTGCTCACTTTTCAGCCATCTCTCAACCTCTGTTCACTGTTCTTCATTCAACCCCCTTTCTGCATCTCTCCTCTTTTTCGACAATGGCTACTGTGCACTTGATGGCTACTATTCACTCGATGGCTACTATTTTCTCAATAGTTACACTATGCGGCTATGATTTCTATTTTGCCATCCCCTATTCTACCATTCTCTTGCCTTCAGTGTGCTTTGGCCGTGTGTTGCGTTTTTCTGTTTTATCTATTTGGTCATCCACACACCTTTGTGTTTTATCGTGTATTCAATTGCGTTGGCCTTATCCTAGTTTTGTCTTCCAAGGTCTTTATATACTCTCCTCCATGAAACCCTAATAGGACTTACGTTGCGGATTTACGTTGTTGCCCTTACGTGGAGGATTTACTTTCTTGCCCCTCCATGTGGCTTTACTTTTACTTTCTTGCCCTTCTATGTAGCTTTACTTTCTTGCACACTTAAACCTAATTGACAACAATTACAACCTATATAAGGTTGTGGAAACAACATTTTTCATCTCTTCAATTATAGATTTAAGACAGGCATCTAACCCTTCACTAATTATAAATCTACCTTATAAAAATCAATTACCAAGATTCTCAACCTCGGATATCCTAAATACCTCTTTGCAAAATGCTGACTACCAAACAAACATCCTTCATCCAAAATACCAAATCTAAGAAAACTTATCAACACCAAACTCACCAGTGACATTTCAAATCATTGAAAATCTCGCACATGAATCACATGTGTTAGTAAAGATTTTCAGGTTGATAGGAAAATTTTGCATAATGATTTCTATGTAAAATACAATTCTACAAAGGAAATATGATTTTTCAAAAACTTTTCAAAAAATTATAAAGATGTACCGAACAAATTTTATGATTTTGTGCATCAATATAAAATTCATATTCTTTTCTTTAATTGGTTTATACTGTATGCATCTAAAAACTGCATTATATATCCATTTTGCAAGACATTTGATCCTATTGCGCAAAGACATAGAGTAAGGGAATGGATCACTTCAAATGACAGAGTCATAGAAGTCAGACATCCTCCATTTAGGCAACATAAGGTTAGTCACTACAAAACTCAATTGATCTAGCCTTTTATAAAGTTCCTCAAAAGGATGATGATCCCAAAAACTTTTTGAGTTGATTAACCAACAAAACAACTTTTCAAACATTCATTTGCACACCTTTAGAGATCAACTTACAAGAAAAAAAAACATATTTAAAAAATTGATGTCCAGGTTACTACCAAAATTCCTAACCAAAAACCCCTTAAACAACTTGTTTTCAAACCATATCAAGTTTTAAAACCATCTCCAAACCTAGAAAATGATGATGTTGTGAAAGCCATCAAACTCACCCTAAAAAACCTAAAACCATCTTCATTAGGCAAAGACTTAAAGGAGGTAAGTACCTTTGATTAGGTATCAGATGAAAGGTCCCAAAACCTAGAATCTCCAAAGGTAAACAAATTGATTTGGTCAAAACCTATATCAAGTCTAATTGCTCCAAACATAGATATAGAAAACAAACCAAACACCTTTGCCTAATATTGGTTCAATGCCTCTTCTATTTACAAATAGAATATTGATGACATATTTGAATATAACATCCTTAGTCTTTTATGGCAAATGACTATGGCTGTTAACACTTACAAAATCCAAAATAAAGTTCCTAACAAAATCGTTGTTAAGTATCTCATTGTAGGATTTTTAGGACAACTTAAAGGATAATGAGATTTTTACCTTTGAGCAAAAATTATAAATTTTAAATGTGATCAAAACCACAAAAGATAATATTCTTATCTTTAACTCATTAGGTAGCACAATCCAAGATGTCGTAACTTGTCTTATTCTCACTATTTCTCTTTATTTCATTAGAGATCATTCTCACCTCAAAGACAAAAATGCTAAATTACTCAGCAATCTCAAGTGCAGAAAACTCTCTTAGTTTCAAAACTACAAAACTACCTCTCTTACTAAAATTATGCTTAAAAATGATTCTAAAAAACCTAATGAGTTGAAAAGAAAAGTTCTTGGTAGGCCTTCCTACTTTTTTAGGAGAAAGAGTAAGAAATACTCTAAAGAACGCTTACAAAAATCTTATCCTGTATAACAGACAAACTTCTAAACAATTGGTAAGTTATGTGCAAAAGGAAGGATTTAGAATCTGTTAAGATTTGAAGCTCCCAAAACATCTCAAATGGGAATTCAAGCAATCTCATTTTGAGATAGGTACATTTTGTCAATAATTCAATCTAGGGTTTCCTAAGTCTTTTGGATCTTTGAAATCTAAGAAAAAAATCCTTTTCCAAAACTTTCAAAAGATTTTCAAAACCAAGTGAATCTTTTTTTTACTCAAAACCAAAGAAAACAAGTCAAAAAAACCCTCCACAAAACCCTTTACTTCCAAAAGTTTCAAAGATATCATCTGTTATCGATGTGCAAAAAAGGGACACATTGCAAAATATTGCAGAACTAGCAAAAAGCTCCAAGAATTAAACTTGGAAGAACAAAGCACTCTAAAAAATTCAAAACCTATTTGTTAATGACTTTGAATCTAAGTTTACAGGTAGCATAAATAAAGAATTAAAACAAATGGATGAACTTTAGACATCTTCATCTGAAATTAAGGCTAATCCAAAATAGGTAAATATGCTAACTAAGGATCAAGAATTATTACTTGACATTATTAAACATATTACTAACCCTTCCTTGCAAAATGAATACCTTGAAAAACTTCTTAAAACCCTTGAAAACCAAACCAAAACACTTGAACATACAACCTTAGTAAGGTTCTTTACAATCTTACTGAAATCCTTTTAAAACAAAAATCAAAAGTCCTAAGCCTAACCCTTCAAAACATCTAAAAGGACATAAAAACCCTCAAAATATAACTCAAAGAGCTTAAAGAAAACTAGAGAAAGGGAAAGGAAGTCATACAATTTCTTCTCTCAAAACACCATGAAAACTCTAAACCTAATGAATTAAAAGAATTAGAGGAATTTCAAAACCTTGAAAACATAGAAAAAATCCCAAAAGATTTTTTATTTGCCCTTGTGTAGGTAACTTCTAAGACATACTTGATAAAAGTTTCTTTTGTTTTTTTTTTGATGATTTTAAAATTGATATTATTGCGCTTTTTGACATTGGTGTAGATTTAAATTGCATTAAACAGAGCATAATACCAAAAAAAATTTCAAGAAAAAAAATGAAAAAATTTTCTACCGCCAACAATTTCAAAATGTTAATTTCTAGCAAAACTACTGCTTTTATTAAAAATTAAAAATTCAAAATCAAAAGTATCTTTTTCTAGTTGAAATATGCATCATATTGTCATTCTAAGAACTCCTTTCATAAATCTAGTAACTCCCTATTCTGTCAATTATAATAGCATTTTTTTTAAATAAAATCACAAAAACTTGTTTTTCCATTTTTAGAAAAACCAAAAATAAGAAATCTTAATTTCATAAAAGCTCATTTAGTTTATAAGAATAAAATTCACAATTTAATAATTTCAAAACGTTTTTTTAACTTTCTGAACTCCAAAACTAATTTTCTTTAAAGAAAATTGAAAAAAAATTATAAAACCCTTTTCTGTAAAAAAGAATTGAAAATTTTAAAAATCTTTTACAAATTGAACTATGTTTCAATTTACCAAATGCATTATGGGATAAGAAACAACACATGATTTACCTACCCTAATAACCAAACTTTCATGGAAACCAAATATTCTCACAAAAGCACATCCTATTCAAATGTCTGCAAAATTAGAATAGCATTGTAGAAATGAAATTAGGGATTTAGAATCAAAAGTGCAAATCTTGAAGTCTCATTCTCCATGGTCTTATGTCACATTCTACGTCAACAAGAATTCTAAGATTCCATGAGGAATGCCTAGGTCAGTTACAAAGAGGACTTATTACAAAAATTACATTCAATATTCATTTTCTCAAAATTTGAGATAAAATTAAGATTTTGGCAAATTTAAATTCATTCAAAAAAATTGTTATAGAACTACTTTCATTATTCTAATTGGACAATGAAGTTCTCGACTTCTCCCTAGGATCTACTAGTTTGTGATACTGAGAGAGAGGTGATCAGTATCACCACAATTCACAATTTGTAAAAAAGTGAACAACTTCAACCTCTTCTTAAAAGCGAACTCTTTCTCAAACTCGATTAAGGTAGATCTATTGCTACCTACTAATCACAATAGTCCCCAAAGTCACTTTTCAGACACCTTGCCTAATAAACAATTCGAATGTTTTTGTTTAGGTCTTCATTAGGTTACGGGTTGGCTGATACTTAAGTTGCGTTCACAACTTAATTCAAAACACAGAACATAAAGCAAATTAAGGACACACAAGATTTATGTGGTTCCATTAACGTGACGTACATCCACGATGGTAGGGACTCCCCCTTACCGAGACTTTCCACTATACTTAAGAATTCCAATTACAATGGATGTCTTAATCCTCTGCTCCTTTCACTAGTACAATTACTAAGCAAGTACAATACAAAGAGTGTCACTTACTGTGTCTACCCTTCATCTAGCTTGTCTTACCTCTGTTGAATTGAAAGGCTGCTCCACTGCCGCTTAGAAGTTCACCGCAATGCTATTTAACCTCTCCTGAAGAAATCTGGAAATACGTTGAGTTCAATGCTTCGCTGAATTCCTTCTCTTTGTTGTATCACACAATTCTTGCTTTCACCATCTTACGGTCTCACCTGTCTCCTTGTCTCATGATCTCATTGTCTCACAACTCGCCTATCTATTTCTCTCCCTCTTGCTGTCCAACCGGATTTCTCTCTCTTCTTACCAGATTTCTCTCTCTTCGTCTGTCTTCAATTCTGCCGGTGGTTTCTCTCTCTTCGTTCAGCCAGATCTCTCTCACTATCCAGCTAAAACTATCTCACCATCCAGTCGGAACTGATTTTGGCCATATCATCTCTTTTCCATTCACCCACAGGTTGTTCACCTATTTGTCTCCTTCCCCTGTTTGGCCATCAGGTTTCTTGTGTTTTGGCCAATTACCCCTATTCTTCCGACGATGGATTCTCTATCATTTTTTCTCTCTCCACCTGTTTTGCCATCGGCTCACTTGGTTGGCCGAATCGGGTTTTCTTTCTCTCCTTCCCGTCGACTCTAATTTGGTCGTTCTTGGGTTTTCGCCGATTGTCTATTTTTGTCGTTCTGCTCACTTTTCTGGTCATCTCCCCTTTCTCTCTCTCGACGGTTGTTCTTCGTTTAGCTCTCCTTTGGCCGTCTCCTCTTTCTCTCTCTTGACAGTTCTGTTTTTGTCAATGGTTCTCTCTCTCTTCCATATTGTTCTGCTATCGCCCCCCTTCACCAATCATTTCGATCTTCTCTCTTTTCTATCATTGTGTTGTCTCTGCGTTGACCATCTGTTTTTGGCCATAGGGTTTCTCTCTCTTCCCGCTAGCCTGCTCCAATTTGCTTAATTTTCGTTCTCTCTTATCTCCGACAATGATACACTATTCACGACAGTTACTGTGTGGCTCCCCTTCTTTTTGCCGTGTATTCAATTGTGTTGGCCTTCGCCCTATTTTTTTCTTCCAATGTCTTTACATATCTCTTCCGCTTACATGGTAAATTTACGTTCTTGCCCTTATGCAGCAGATTTACTTTCTTGCCCCTCGATGCAAATTTACGTTCTTGCCCTTCTATGTGGATTTACCTTCTCACCCTTCCATGTGGCTTTACTTTCTTACACACTTAAACCTAATCGATAACAATTACAACACATACAAGGCTGTGGGCAACAGACAATACAAATGGAATGTCATGCCCTTTGGTTTGAAAAATGCTCCTTTTGAATTTTAAAGAATCATGAATGACATTTTTCATCCTCATTCAAAATTCTGTATCATTTACATTGATGATATTTTAATTTTCTCAAAATCAATTGAAAAGTATTTTAAACATTTGTATAAATTCTTTTCAGTCACCAAGAAAAATGGTCATGTGGTTTCTCAATTAATGATCTCTTTATTCCAAACAAAAATCTGATTTCTTGGTCATTATATCACCCAAGGAACCATCACTCTCATTGAAAGGTCTTTAGCATCTTTTGAAAAATTCACAAACAAAACTCAGCTTCAAAGATTCCTTAGAAGTCTAGAATTATGTCCTTGATTTTATCCCAAATATTCAAAACCTCATAAAATCCTTACATGATAGTTTCAGGAAAAATCCTAGTCATTGGATTGAAAATCACTCTGCTATTGTTTAGCAAGTGAAATCCTTGGTCAAAGAGATTCTTTGTCTTTAAATTCAAACCCCTTTCTTCAAAAAATTATTGAAACTGATGTCTTTAAAATTGGCTAAGGTGATATTTTAAAGTAGATTCAAGATAGGAATGAAAGAATTGTCCAATTCACTTTTAGACATTTGAATAATTCCTCAAGAAATTATTCCACAATTAAAAAGGAAATTCTTTTGAATGTCATGTGCATTCAAAAATTCTAGATAAATTTACTCAATAAGAAATTCATACTTCAAATTGATGGTAAATCAACAAAAGCAGTCTTTTAGAAGGATGTTTAAAACTTAACATCTAAGCAAATCTTTGCTAAATGGCAAGCCATATTATTAGTCTTAGACTTTGACATTAAATTCATAAAAGGAGAGAAGAATTCAATTCTTGATTTTCTAACCCAAGAATTCTTGCAAAAAAGGCCAAAAAAATGCCTCAAAAAAACAAAGGAAAAGCAATCCTAACCTAAAAAGAAAAAACTCATTCTTCTCTAAAAACTAAAACCTAACTTACCTCAAAACCCACAAAACCAAAACCAATTACCTCGAGCCAAATAACCTTGGCAAAGTCCATAAAAACTTGACTGACATAGTCCAAGAGGATGAAAAAGCCCACCAACTCCAAAAATGGTTAGAAAACCTTAACTCAAACCTAGAATTGTGTAAGGTCGTTTTAAGAAGTTTACATAGAAGTTAAAAGCCTTAGAGGTAAAGCTCAATAATTCATTTCAAATAAGGAAATAGGTTCTTCCTTAAAACTCCTGTCTCAAAATGATTTTAACAATCTTTCTTTAAAAATGATTTTCTCACAAACACACGTAAAACGCTCAAAACATTTTAAGAAAAGTGATTTTCAAAATGTTTTGCCTATGAAGGAAGGTTTCTTCCATAAAAATCCATCAAAATTCGTATCAAATGCTTTTCCCACTAAATGACATTATAAACCCATTGACAATACAAAACCCTAAAAATATTACATGGTCATCCTTGAATACACTGAGTCTACTAAATTCAAACCTTTCTCTTAAGAGGAGAACCCTACAAAACCCAAATATTTAACCTATCAAACTAAGGACAAGCCCTTACAAAACCTAAACTATTCCCAATCAATATCAAAACAAAGTATGGCCATTGAGATTACCAGCAAGCATGGTTTAATATTTTCTTTATCCAAAATGAAAAATAGGCATTCATAGCTATTTTATTTCAACATAAAGAATGATTATTCAAAAATGCCTAACTAGTTCAAACAATGGTGACAATACTTTAGATCTACTCTTAAATTCCTTGGGGAGCAAGTAAGGGAAGGGTATGAACTATTCAAAACCAGCTATAAACCTATAAAGGATGAATCATAATTTTTTACTTTGTTTCAATTTCATATAAAATTCTTTTTACCATAGGTATTACTAATATTATAAAATCTAGACTCAAAAATGCCCTTGTTGTAATAAGAAAATTCAAAGTAAAATGGTAGGATGCCTTTAGAAATTCAAAAAATATCACCAAAGAAGTTATACAAAAATGGTTGGAGAAGAACCAAAAGGTCCATCAACTAGACCCAATTCTTGCAAAAGCCAATACACTATTCTTGGCCTAGAAGTCCTATGCAATGACAAGGCTAACCTAGCCCTAAATTGAAGAAGAATGCTTTGCAATCATGAAATAGATATTACAATCCAAAACCTCTTTAGATGAACTTCAGCTCAAGTTACCCAAGCCTAAAAATTAAGCTCATTTGGAGATAAGGATTCAACAGATAAAAAAGTAGATTTTCTCTAAATGACCATCATCACAAAAAGACAAAATGTCTTTTGGTGAAAAAAAATAGATTCCCTTTAAAGGACCATAATCACAAAAAGACAAAATTGCTTAGGTGGAAAGTAGATTCTCCATCAACTCAAAAGGATACCACTACATCAGAAGAAGACTAAACAACCAGGATGACTCCCACTTAAAGAAGCTCCTCAAGCCTTTATAAAAGGGAGCATGCATAAGGAAGGAAGACATCAAGTTGGCAACACCTTTAGAAAACCTCTTTGTATCCAAATTATTTGGTTGGCAAGACCCTTAGAATTTGGCTTAGAACCCAAAACTATCTATCCCTTAGAAAATCTCTATCTATTTCTATTCTCTATCTTTTTAAGTAAACTTCCCTTGTAAAACATCCTCCATCAGTTTAATAAAGTTGTTCTTTCTATCTCTATCTTGTATCTATGCTTGTTCTCTCTCTATCTCACTTTTTCTTGTGTTCTCTTCATGCATGTAACTGTTTGGCATCTCTCACTAGTATCATATTAGAAATGAGATTAGAGATTTAGAATCAAAATGACTAATCTCAAAGTCTTATTCTTCATAGCCACATTTTATGTCAACAAGAATTTTGAAATTGAATGAGAAACACCCAAGTTAACTATCAACTACAAACCTATAAAAACTTAAGTTGACATGGTCCAAGAGTATGAAAAAGCCCAACAACTCCAAAAATGGTTTAAAAGTCTTGACTCAGACCTAGAACTGTGCAAGGCCATTTAAAAAGTTTACATAAAGGTTAAAAGCCTTAGAGGTAAAGCTTAAGAACTCATTTTTTTTTTTTAAAAAAAAAAGATAGATTCTTCCTCAAAACCCCGATCTCAAAATGATTTTGACAATCTTTTTTAAAAAACGATTTCCTCACAAACACACACAAAACAGTCAAAATATTTTAAGAAAAGTAATTTTTAAAATGTTTTGCCTATGGAGGAAAGTTTCTTCCATGAAAACTTGTCAAAGTCCATATCAAATGCTTTTCCCATTAGATGGCATTATAAACCCATTGACAACACAAAACCCCAAAAATACTACATGACTATCCTTGAATTCACCGAGTTTGCCAAATTTAAACACTTCCCACAAGAGGAAAACCCTACAAAACCTTTGTTATTAACACTGTTTATAATATCCATGATATCAATTAGCAATAGAGAAAAATTCACAGCAACAACAAACATCAAAGCAAGCAAATTGGATCAACAAAGGAACCAGGCTCTGATACCATTTGATGAAAAAGTTCTTAAGTCTCACACTAAGAGGGGGAGGGGATGAATCAGTGTGAGATGCTCGCCAACATTTATAGCACCAACAAGCAATACCAATAGTTGTAGCACCAACAAGTCTAGGAGATAATACCACCAATTACAATACCAACAACAAGTCCAATAGGCAATACCAATAGTTACAGTGCTAGTAGTAAGTCCAACAGGTAATACCAGTAATTACAGTGCTAGTAACAAGTCCAAGAGGCAATACTAGCAATTACAGTGTTAGCAACAAGTCTAGCAAGTTATCCCAGCAATTACAGTACCAGTAGTAAGTCTAGCAAGCAATACTAGCAATTGCAGCATTAGTAGTAATTCCAATAAGCAATAACAACATGTGTAAGCAGCAATAGTAGCACGTGCAGGCAGCGATAGTAGAACATGTAGACAACAATAGCAAAATGTACAGGCAATAATAATAGCATGTACAGATAGCGATAATAGCACATACAAGCAGCAATACCAATAATTATAGCTTATAGGCACAACCAGCAGTAAGCATAACCAATAACGTGTCCCAAAAACAAGGCAAAAAACATAACTAGTTGCCACGATAGCAAGTCCAACAATAAAGGAGAAAATGTGCCCAGCAGCAAGTCTGGCAGCTTATAGTAGTAGAGGAGAAAACATGTCTTGACAGTAAGTCCAACAGCTTACAATAGCAGAGGAGAAAACTTATTTCCATAACAGGTCCAACAACTTACAGCAATAGAGGAGAAATTATTCCCTAACAGCAAGGCATGCAACATTGCAACTGGGAAAGAGAACCTACCAAGGTGGTGAGACAACCTTTTAAGGCTGAAAGGAACCTACCAAGGCAGAAGTAGGCAACACCTACTAAGGCTAAAAGAGGTAGCATCAACAACAGGGCAACAAAACCTGTAGTAGAGCTACAACGGAGATAACACACAAAGAAGAGACCAACAAAGCTTAAGCAAAGACTGCAAATAAGGAAGGAGGAGATTTAAGTTCTATACTAGCAATTATGCACATTGAGTGATCTTTCTCTAAGAAAGTTTTTATTACAAACCTTTTGATAAACTTGATGAAAAAAAGGTAGGATATCCTTTAAGTGATTAGGAGATTAGTCCTTTAAGTGATCAGAAGATCAACTCATCAAGTGATCGGGAGATCATTGTAAGTGTTAAGAAGTGATCCTTCCACAAGTGGTTAAAGAGTGATCTTTCCACAATATAATTGTATCCCTTGATAACAAAAGTGAATTGTGTGATTTAAGAGTGATCCTATCATATCATGGACACAACTCACACATTGTGGGTGAACCACGTAAAAATTGTAGTGTGTTCTTAGGTGTCTAGGTTGGATCATCAATTTAAACAAGTCATAGAGGTTAAATGTGAAAAGATTTATAAAAAGCAAGCATCTCACACAGATTCACCCTCTCCCTCTTTTAGTGTAAGACCTAAGAAAGTCCTCATCAACTTATAGCCCAAATAATCTTTAAAGAAGAGATTGACAAAGCCTAAGCAAAGACTAGTAGTGAGGAAGGAAAAGATCCATTTTCTGCAATAGCAGCCTGTACACATTGTGTGATCCTTATCAAGAAAGTGTTAGTGACTAACCTTTTGATAAACTTGTTGAAAAAGGGTAAAAGACCCTTGGAGTGATTGAGAGATCAGTCCTTTGAGTGATCAAAAGATCCACTCTTCTAGTGATTAGGAGATCAAACCTTTGAAAGATTAGGAGATCAACTCGTAAAGTGATTGGGAGATCACTGTAAGTGGTTAAAGAGTGATCCTTCCATAACATAACCATATCCCTTGATAACAAGAGTAGATTATGTGATTTAAGAGTGATCTTATCACATTGTGGATGTAGCTCACACATTGTGGATAAACCACGTAAAAATTGTCATATGTTTTTGGGTGCTTATGTTTGATTAATATCCATATGGTTGCTCTTACGTAAAGAAGAAAGATAAAAATTAGATCATTGACTCTAATAAATCATAAAGGTTAATCTAAAAAGATTTATAAAAAGCAAGCATCTCACATCGATTCACCCCTTCCCCCTTTTAGTGTGAGACCTAAAAAGGTCCTCATTAAATGGCATCAGAGCCAGTTGCCTCTATTGATCCATTTTTGCTTGCTTTGACCTTTGATCTGATGTTGTTTGTTATTGCTGTGAGTCTTTACATCTACTACTAATTGATATCATGGATAGCATGAACAGTATTAACAAGGGCATTCCTACTTTCGATGAATAGAATTATTGGTTATAAAAGAATAGAATGCTCATATATCTGATGTCACTTGGTCTAAGTGTATTTTAATCTGCTGTTAGTGGCTTCATCCATGTTACTGAAGGTGTTGCTATGACACTTACTGATAAAAAGAATTTAGAGTATGATGGAAAAGCGAGAAATGCCTTATATGCCTTCTTATCAAACAAAAAATTCACCAAAGTGATGGGATGCAATATAGCCAAGCAAATTTGGAAAAAGTTGAAAAACATTTATGAATGAGACAAGGTTATGAAGGAAGCCAAACTACAAATCTAAAGGAGCAGATTTGAAGATATAAAGATGTAAAATGATGATTCTATGGATGCCTTCTTCATAAGAGTAAATGAAATTGTGTGCTCCATTGGAAGTTATGAAGAGAAGATACTTAAAACCTTATCGAAAGCTTACAATGCCAAGGTTTCCTTCAAAAAAGATAGAGATTTGAACAAGCTACTTTTAGATGATTTACACAGCATATTGATGGCTTATAAAATGAGAATATCCCCAATGAAGAAAGAAAAGAAGTCTAAAGTGAAGAAGGAGCTGGCCTTCAAGGCAATAAAGAAATTAAAGATTAAAGACCAAGATGAAGAATCCGACAGCAATTCTGAAAAAGAAGATGGTGATATTAAACCAGATGAAGTCATGGCATACATCACCAAAAATATGAGAAAAGGAAAAGGGAAGTACAAAGAAAAATTACCCTTGAAGTGCTTTAGTAATGGAGACATAGGGCATTTTACCGTAGACTGTCCAAAGAGAATAGAAACAAACAATGATGATGATGATGATGATGATGAGTCGGTCCCAAGGTGGAGAAAAAAATAATCCAGCTATTATAAAGCTAGAAATTCAAGTGCCAAAGGGAAAATGCAATTCTTCAAATCCAAAAGAAGAAATTATTTGAGCAAGCTGAATGACAAAGGTTCTATAAAAGAAATTGATGCTACAAAAAATGTAATGGTTGTTAAAGTAGATGATGATCAAGAATCTTCAAGTGATGAGGAATCAATCGAAAAGGAAGTGGAAGAGGATGAGTTGGTGCAATAACTTAAGAATGAATTAAGAGCTTATTTGTACAAAAACAGTAAGCTGGAAAAAGAGGTAAAGCATCTCAAGAAACTATATCAAAATTCTACTATTGATGAGCCTAATCTCTAGGTGAAAGAAAAAGGAGTTTGATAAAAAAGAGAATGAGTACTTGAAGAGAATTGAGGAGCTGATTGTACTTAAGACAAAGTAAGGTAAGATACACGAAGATCTCAATGCTAAAGTGATTACACAAAAGCAAGTGGTCTTGATTTTGTAAGCCAAGCTCCACAAGGCTGAGTCCAAACTAAAGAAGTATGAAGAAAGCTTTATACACGCCATGGATATGATAGGAGAGTCATCTTCAACAAAAACCATTAAGGAGGATACTACCAAAAAATTTGATAAGTGTCTAAGCAAACAAAAACCGCATTCCATAGGGAAGAAAGAATTTAGCTATATTGAAAAGCCAAGTGAAAAGGTAAAAGAGAAGAATAAAATTGTGTTTTTGCTTGAAAGCAAACACAATGGCTTTATGGAGAAGAGAAACCAACCCAATCTAAAATAGGTTAGGAAAGATATGGTGAAAACTCTCATCTAAACTTGGTGAAAAAGGAAAATCCAAATCTAAAGGATTTTGCTAGAGTTGTAGTAAGTATGGGCTTAAGGCTAATATGTTCTAGAATAATAAGCTTATAATGAAGATGAATGTAACGCAAAAGTCTACAGGGAGACTTTATCAAGAAAGGAGATAGTCTCAGATGAAAAGAAGTCATATTCCACTAATAAATAGATTTGACTTGGTAAGAGGAATCTGTGGAAGATGTGAAAAAATTGGACATACTGCTGAGGATTACTTGACATTACGACCCAGTCAAAGATTGTAAAGGACAACACCTACCCATGCTCCTACATTCAGTCGAAGAAGAAGAAGAGGAAAAGAAACGACTATGGTTACGGAAGTAGCTTTAAAAGCTTTCAAAAAGGAAACAACTTGGATCTTAAATAGTGGTTACTCTTCACACATGACAGGAAACTCCAGGATGTTGAAAGGAGTAGCAAAATATGATAAAGGGTCAGTCAAATTTGGCAATGATGGTGCCTTAAAGATTAAAGGTGTTGTTGTTGTTGAAATTGGTGCAAACAAGCTGAAATTGAAGGACATGCTTTATGTTGAAGCGCTAGCACAATTTTATCAATATTAGCCAACTGTGTGATAATGGACATGAAGTTATTTTAGTAAGAGTGGTTGCACAATAAAAAGATTAATTAATGGTGTTGTTCTTACTAAGGGTGAAAGAACAAATGGAAATATATACCAAGTTTCTAAAAGCAAAAACACATGTTACATAATTACCAAAGATGAGAATTTGTTGTGGCATAAGAGATTAGGACATCTTGGACAAAAAGGGCTAAACAAGTTATCCAAAAATGAAGTTATGAAAGATGTACCCAAGTTAAGAAGAGAAAGATGCAATTTGCGGCATTTGTCAATAAGGGAAGATGGTGAATGCTACCCATAAAAATGTGGAAACTTAAACAAAGAAATCATTAAAGCTCATTCATTTAGATATATTCACCAAACCTTTATCAAGAGAGATATTCCATAAGTTAAAGGCTAAATTTATGTGTTCAGCCACCCCCTAGAGGCTAAGTTATGCCTCTAACCCCTCTTTCCTTCCCTTTTTTATTATTCTTTGTATTTATTGTCAAAGGGAAAAATATTTTGCATAAATCTAAAAAGTGTATATACTAATTAAAAGAGGGAGTAGCTTGATAAATAAAGGGAGAGAAATTGTCAAATGGGAGAAGAAAAAAAAAAGGGAAGTTGAGTTAAAGGTACAAGTACATGCAAAAAGGGAAATGCATGTTTTAGGGGGAACTATAAATGTCAAAAGCTGTTGCTTGTACTTAATTGTTGATTTATGGATTTAATGTGTTGCCAAAAAATCTAAAGGAAGAGATTGTTGAGCCCATCTTTGATAGCTAATGTTGATTTGTTATCAATAGCATCTCACATAGTTATTTTTGTTGATTTGATGTTTTAAATGTCATTGAGATACAGAGAAGTCATTGGTCAAAACCATTGATGGTAGGTCAACTCTAAAGTCAATGATTCAATATTAACTATTGACCATAAATTTTAGGTGTCAAGGCTGATCGTTGACCCTTGACCATTAACCCTAAATTTTATAAAGTAAATGTTGATCATTGACCATAAATTTTATGAATCAAATCTAGCTGTTGATTGTAGGGCAACCCTCAAGAATCAATGCTAACTATTGATAAGTATGCAACCCTAATATCAAGGCTTTATAAATACCCTATTCATCTTGCAAAACTGATATGTGGGCTGTAAAAAAATTAAGAGAACGGCAACAAAGGCTATAAGGAGAAAA
The DNA here is from genome assembly GCA_020615895.1 of Ceriops decandra. Taxonomy (NCBI): domain Eukaryota; kingdom Viridiplantae; phylum Streptophyta; class Magnoliopsida; order Malpighiales; family Rhizophoraceae; genus Ceriops; species Ceriops decandra. The sequence goes on along the minus strand of JAHLGO010000169.1, from coordinate 5,729,190 downwards.
CGGCATGTGTGTTGCAGAAAATTAAGAGAAAACGTAAAAAAAGAGTGACCAACAAAGGCAAAGAAGGTAGCCACAAAGGAAAGGTGCAGCTAGCCAAGAGAGTTGCAGCACCAATGAGAGATGCAGCTAGTCAAAAGAGGTACAACACTAAGGAGAGGTACAGCTGACTAGGAGAGGTAAAGCACTAAAGAGAGTTGCAACTGACCAAGAGGTGATGATAGCCACCAAAGAAGGAGGCAACCACACCAACTGAAGGAGGAGTTGCAGCAACCGACAACCACACCAAAAGAAGAAAAATGCAACAGCTAGCTAAACCAATCAAGAAAGAAGTTGCAAAGCCACACCAAACTAAAGTAGACATGCAGTAGCCACACCAAGAAGAGAAAAACATACAACATGTGTAGTAGCCACACCAAGGAGAGAAAAACATACAACAACCACTCTAAAGAGAGAAGGATGTGCAACAACCACTAAACAAGGATCTTGCAGCATAACCAACAACTTACAGTACATCCATTAACTTACAACAACTAACAACAAGTGAATCACAACCAATAATTGCAATAGGTGAAGCACAACCAACAATTGTAGTAGCAATCACAACCAGTAATTATAGCAAAGCGTGCAGTAATAGCAACAAGGGTAGCCATTAATACCGATAAGTGCAAGAATGACCAATAACAAGCACAACCAGCAAGTGTAGGCATAACCAGTAATTTGCAGCAACAAGCAATAAGTGTGGCACAACCAGCAGAAAGTAGCAAGTGTAAGTACCAGCAGCTTGTAATAGCAAAGGAAAAAACATGCCCTGCAATAAGTCCCGCAACTTATAACAATAGAGGAGAAAATGTGTCCTAACAGTAGGTCTAGCAACTTGTAGCAATATGGGAGAAAATGTGCCCCAACAGCAGGGTAAGTAACACTATCAGCAAGTGAAGCAACCTATCAATACATTAGGAGAGGCAGCACAAGCAATAGGGGAAGAGAACCTGCCAAGACAACAGGTAAGGCAACCTACAAAGGCAGTAAGTGAGGTAGCACCAACAACAAGAAAAGGAACCTACTGAGGCAGAAGTAGGCAGCCCTGGTAGTATAAAAAAAAAAACCTGTCAAGGCTGAAAGAGGCCTAGCAGGGGGAGAGAACCTGCAACAAAGATAACCTACAATGGAGATAACCTACAGAGAATAGACTAGCAAAACTTGACCAAAGACTGGCAGTGAGGAAGGAGAAGATCTGTTTTCTACAACAATAGCCTGTGTACATTGTGTGATTCTTCTCAAGAAAGTGTTAGTCACTAACCTTTTAATAAACTTGTTGAAAAAGGGTAAGAGAACCTTGGAGTGATTGAAAGATAAACTCTTTTAATGATTGGGAGATCAAACCTTCAAGTGATTAGGATATCAACTCGTCAAGTGATCAGGAAATCATTATAAGTAGTTAAGGAGTGATCCTTGCACAACATAATTATATCCCTTTATAACAAGAGTGGATTGTGTGATTTAAGAGTGATCCTATCAAACCGTAAATGTAGCTCACACATTGTGGGTAAATCACATAAAAATTGTCATGTGTTCTTGGGTGCTTGCATTTAATTGATATCTATATGGCCACTCTCATGTAAAGAAGAAAGATAAAACTTGGATCATTGATTCTAGCAAGTCATAGAGGTTAATTTGGAAAGATTTACAAAAAGCAAGCATTTTACACTAATTCAACACTTTCCCCTCTTAATGTGAGACCTAAAAAGGTCCTCATCAACTAACACTTTCCTAAAAAGGATCACTCAATGTGCACAGGCGATTAATGTAGAAAGCAAATCTTCTCCTTCCTCACTGTCAGTCTTTAAGCTTTGTCGGTCTCTTCTCTGCAAGTTCTATCTTCTACAGGTTCTCTCCTCTACAAGTTTTCTCAGTTATAGGTTCTCTCCACTTACTGCTGGTACTGCCTTGGCAAGTTCTCTCCTCTACTACCAGTGATGCCTCACCTACTGCCTTGGTAGGTTTCTTCCTCTGTTGTCGATGTTACCTCACCTACTGCCTTGACAGGTTTCTTCCACTCTTGCCTTGATAGGTTACTTACTACCTTGGCAAGCTACTTCACCTACTACTTTGGCAAGTTACTTCACCTATTACTGTGGCAAGTTGTTTTCCTGCTGCTAGTTCTGCCTACCATATTGTCGAGGCAAGTTTTCTTTTCTTATTACTAATGTTGCCTGCCCTGTTGGTGCCTATTACCTTGGTAGGTTGCTTCATATATTGCCTTAGCAAGTTGTTTTCCTGTTGCTGGTTTTGCCTACCCTACTATTGGAGTAAGTGTTCTCCTCTTAATGCTGGTGTTGCCTACCCTACTATCAAGGCAAGGTTTCTCCTTCTGCTATTGGTGCTGCCTATTTTATTACTGAGGCAAGTTTTCTCCTCCTACTGCTAGTGCTGCCTACTTCTAGTTGTGCTATAAGTTGTTGAGTATGCTGTATGCCACTAGTTATGCTACAAGTTGCTAGTTGTGACTATTGCAGGTTGTGCCTACAAGTTGCTAGTTATTATGCTTGCACCTGCTGCTATTACTACTAGTTGTGCTTGTTGCTCCACATCTCCTCTAGTTTGGTGTAATTATTGCACATCTCCTCTAGTTTGGTGTAATTATTGCACATCTCCTCTAGTTTAGTGTGGCTGCATGTCTCCTTCTTTCTTTGGTATGGCTACTAGCTATCACCTTATTTGGTGTGGTTGCCTCCTTTACTGGCTGCACCTTGTTCTTCATTTGGTAGGGTTGTCAGTTCCTACACCTTCCTTGGCCAGCTACACCTCCCTTGGCTGGTTGTACCTCTCCTTGGTGCTACATCTCTCTTGGCTAGCTACATCTCTCTTTGGTGGCTGCCTCTTTTGTCTTAGCAGATCACTCTCTCTTTAATGGCTACCTCTCTGTTTGCTACTTAACCTATCTTCAGCTTTAGATTGGCTATTCACCTCTACAACCCTTGTTGTTCTCTCAATTTTTCTACAGCCCATACTTTCATCTTGCAAGATGCATAGAAGTATTTATAGAGCCTTAAGATTAGGTTTGCACACTTATCAATGGTCAGCATTGATTTCTAAGGGTTGCCCTATAATCAAAGGCCAAGTTTGATTCCTAAAAGTTAAGGTCAATGATCGACATTGACTTCATAAAATTTAGGATCAATGGTCAATATTGACCCATCGACTTTAGGGTTAACCTACCATCAATAGTTTTGCCCAATAACCTCTCTACATCTTAATGGCATTCATAACATCAAATTAACAAGAACAAATATATGAGATACTATTAACAATAAATCCAACATTAGTCATCAAAGATGGGCTTAACACAAATTTTCGTGATTTTATTTTAAAAGAAATGCTATCATAATTGACAAAATAGGGAGTTATTAGATTTATGAAAGGAGTCCCTAGAATGACAATATGATGTATATTTTCAACAAGAATAAAACTATTTTTTATTCTGAAATTCTGATTTTCAATGAAAGCAGTAACCATTTTGGCATTGTTGGTAGTAGATAATTTTTTATTTGTTTTTTCTTGAAATATTTTTGGTATTATGCTCTATTTATACAATTTAAGTCTACACTAATGTCAAAAAAAAGCAATAATATCATTTTTAAAATCATTAAAAAAACAAGAGAAACATTTATCAAGCATTTTCTAGAAGTTACCTGCTTAATGGCAAATAAAAAAATCTTCTCGGATTTTTTTTTTATGTTTTCAAGGTTTTGGGATTCCTCTGGTTCTTTTGGTTCATCAAGTTTAAAGTTTTCATAATGTTTTAAAAGAAGAAATTATATGACTTCCTCTCCCTTTCTCTAGTTTTATTTGAGCTCTTTGAATTCAATTTTGAAGGTTTTGATGTCTTTTTGGAGGTCTTGAAGGTTTGGGTTCATGACTTTTGATTTTTGTTTTAAAAGGATTTTAGTAAGATTTTAAGGAACCTTACTAAGGTTTGGAAGTTCAAGTGTTTTGGGTTGGTTTTCAAGGGTTTTCAGAAGTTTTTCAATGTATTCTTTTTGCAAGGAATGGTTAGTAATATTCCTTAATAATATCATGTAACAATTCTTGATCCTTAGTAAGCACATTTATCTATTTTGGATCAGTCTTAAATTTAGATAAAGATGTCCTAACTTTATCCATTTGTTCTGATTCTTCATTTATGCACTTGTAAGCTTAGATTTAAAGACAGTAACAAATAGATTTTGAATTTTTTTGAGTGTTTGTTCTTCCAAGTTTAATTCTTAGAGCTTTTTGGCAATTTTGCAATATTTTGTAATGTGTCCCTTTTTTCCACACCAATCATTGAAACTTTGGAAATATTTTGTAATGTTGGCTTGGTTTCTTTAGTTTTGAGTAAAAAGGAGATTTGCTTGGTTTTGAAAATCTTCTAAAAGGTTTGGAAAAGGATTTTTTTCTCGTATTTGTACCAATTTGATGTCCCTAACTAGTATCAAAGCCAAGGGGGGAGGAGTAAGTTATATTAGGTATTTGTTCTTCATCTGCTCTTGTCAATTCAAATTTTCTTAAGGTTTTAAATATTATTTTATTGTTTTAGAGTATTTTTTTTAAAGGCCTTAAAGGACATTGGGATTTTAGCCATATGTTAAAGGCATTTGTGTTCCTTGCTTTGGCTCCTTAGATTATAAGAAGCAATATATCATTGTTTCTTTCTTTTTCTATATTGTACATTTTATTTTAGTTTTTAAGAAACTAAGGGTAGAAAGTCAGATCCTTTTGGTCATTAAGATCAAAGGTATAATCTAGGTTTATTTGTTTATCTGTGTCTTAATATTTTGCCTTTATCTTTCATATCTCACCTATTACACATTCTCTATTGTTATTACTACAATATATTATTTGTGTTTACAATATCTATTGAAAAATTTGTAGAATCTATCTCTAATATTGATTTTTCTAATTAAGTTGGAAAAAAAAATCTTATTAATGAGTTGTATACTATATTTCCTTCTAAACTAACCAATTTTAATGAAAACATTGAAAGGGCACCTCTTTAAGCAATTCTCTAGATTAAAATAGATTATTACACTCATATACATCTTATTTATCTTTTAATCCATCCTCTAAGAAATCTTCCTCCCAGCTCAGAGTTTGAAGAAGTTGAATCCATGGATATTGACATGGATATGGACATAAGACTTAATATATAAGGACAGATCTTCACATATACATTTACATTTTTACCTTGTAACATCTTGTGTTACATCCTAACAAAAAAGATACATTAGTAATAACATTGCATTTTAGTCTACATCTCACATCTTTATTAAGCTAACTTATATTTTTAATTAATTTTTCATTTTATAGATGGATAAAGCACCAGTAAGCCCTAATTAAATGTCTTACATATAATTTGAAAACATCACTTTACCAATTCTGCCAACGAGCTACAAACAAAAATTCCATCCTTTGCCTTCACAAAATCTTGATCAAGGTGACACGGCACTCATTGATCCAGTCTAGAACCTATGATCACCAGACCCAAAAAAGATCAAGGTTTGCAACACCATTACTGAACATTTTTCTTCAAAACATCTTTCGTAAGACATACACTTTTGTAATCATTATATAACTCTCATACAACATTTTAGAAAAATAATGAAAAATTAGAAATTACTGAGCAGATATTATAGGTTCGTAGTATAGAAAAGGAAATATGAGTAAATTCCAATTAGGCGTTACATTCCCACCATATAAAAGGCTAGAAAAATACTTAACCACTCCAAATCTGAAATTTTTTGACTCCTTTCAAAACACCATCCTAATGTGTTTTTCTTTAGAAAAATGTACCTTAAAAAATTCTCACAAGAGATTTAAGACATGATTTACCATCTTTAACATCAATAATTCAATAATAGAATTCAGGAGATCCAATAATTTCTTAAAAGTATCATGATTGGTAAAATCTCAGTACCAAGAATAATGGTCTTCACATATGACCTCTATGATACTTTTAGGATATGCACAAAAAGATGTAAGATTGGTTACGATCAGGGTTGTTGTAGTTGTCAACTTCTTTTCAACATCCACAAAGCACATATGCATATGGTAAAAATCAGGTCCACATAGCTAATGCCAATAATCTTTATACAAACATTATTGGATTACAAGTTTTTAGATGAAATTCTTTTCTTTGAAATCTAGCACATCAAAACATTTGGGAGAAAATTGACATTTATGACACTAAACCTAATAAGCCAAAAACCAAACACTGGAGTACTTGTTAACGTCAAATCAACTCCTCTAAAAATAGTTAAAGGCACTCTTATTCCAGGCCAACATCACTTATATGTCAGACATGGGGAATGAATTTTGGATGAATTTGATCAATCGTGGGAAGCAACTATTGCATTATCTAAGCAAATCAAGATCAGTAAAGTCTACATCAATAATTAGCCATATTACTTGAATGGTTATCTGGAATACAATCTTTATGCTCAAGACAACATCTAAAGTTTTTATATATCCTACATCCACCTGCTATTTTACCTAGAGCACAGCAAACTTAAAGAAGAAATGAGACAATCAAAGACATTGGTGGACAGACTCCCAAACTATGCATACCCAGAAGGATCTGATCCATGGGAAGGATACCAGTGAGATGCACCAATATGGTACATGTACGAGAGAACTTGAGAAAGAGTGAGATAAATACATAGAGAGAAAAGATAGGCAAAGATAGTGAAGAAAGAAATTTTATTGAACTAATAGACGATATTTTACAAGGGAAGTTTACATAGAAAGAGAGAGAAAGAACACAAAAAGATAAAGATTTTCTAAGGGATAGATAGATTTGGGTTATAAGTCAGATTCTAAGTGTGTTGCCAACCAGATAATCTAAATACAAAGATGTTTTCTAAAGGTGTTGCCAACTTGATAATCTAGATACAAAGAGGTTTTCTAAAGATGTTGCTAACTTATTGCCTTCCTTCCTTACGCATGCTCTCTATTATAGAGGCTTAAGGAGCTTCCTTGAGTGGGAGTCATTATGGCTATTTTGTCTTCTTCTAACGTAGTTCGGACAAATGAAATCCATTTTATCAAAAAAAAAAAAAAAGCCTTTTAAATTGATGGAGAATCTGCTTTCTACCTAAGTAGTTTCGTCTTTTTATGATAATGGTCTTTTAAAGGGAATTTGCTTTTCCACCAAAAGAAATTTTGTCATTTTTTCAGCTTTATTGGAGGGAATATTCTAAAGCAATCATCTTTGTTGTCTTGAAGCATGTCTGTTAAATCTTTATCTCCAAATGAGCTTGAGTTTTAGGCTTGGGTAATTTAGGTTAAAGTTCCTTCTCAAGAGGTTTTAAACTGCAACATCTGTTTCATTATTGTAAAGTATTCTTCTTTAGTTTGGGCTTGGGATAAACTTATTGTTGCATAAGACTTTTGGACCAAGAATAGTGTATTGGCTTTTGCAAGAACTAGGTTTGGTTAATGGACCTTTTAGTTCTTCTCCAACCATTTTTTGAATTTCTAAAGATATCTCACCATTTTACTTTGAATTTTCTTATTACAATAAGGACATCTCTTTTAGTATAAAATTCATAGTACTAAGCTAATACCCATAGTAAAAAGAATTTCACATGGAACTAAAACAAAGTAAAAAATTATGATTTGTCCTTTATAGGTTCATAACTAGTTTTGAATAGTTTATATCCTTCTCTTACATGCTCTCTGAAGAGTTCAGGAGTATATCTAAAGTATTGTCACTATTGTTTGAACCAATTAGGCAGTTTTGAATAATCATTCTTTATGTTGAAATAAAATAGCCATGAATGCCTATTCTTTTCATTTTGGATAAGGAAAGTATTAAACCATAATTGCTGGTAATCCTAGTAATTGAAAAATAAGCAATGGTCATAGTTTGTTTTGAAATTGGTTGGGAATAGTTTAGGTTTTGTTAGGGCTTGTCCCTAGTTCGATGGGCTAAAGATTTTTTAGATTTGATAGGTTGAATATCTGAGTTTTGCAAGGTTTTCCTTTTGTGGGAAGTGTTTGAATTTGGCAAAGTCAATGTATTCAAGGATGGCCATGTAGTATTTTTGGGGTTTTGTGTTGTTAATGGGTTTATAATGCCATCTAGTGGGGAAAGCATTTGATATGGCCTTTGACAAGATTGAGTTCCTATTTAAGGTTTTTTTTAGAGCTTCAAATCTTGACAGATTCCAAATCCTTCCTTATATGTATAACTCACTGATTGTCCATAAGTCTATCTATTATACAGGATAGGATTTCTGTAGACGTTCCTTAGAGTATTTCTTACTCTTTCTCCTAAAAAAGTAGGAAGGCTTGCCAAAACTTTTCTTTCTACAAAGGTTGGTTAGAAACATCTTTAAGCATAATTTTAGAAAAAAAAATGGTTTTGTAGTTTTAAACTTAAAGAGTTTTTTTCACTTCAAATTACTGAGTAATTCAACATTCTTATCTATAAGGTAAGAAGGATCTCCAATGAAATAAAGAAAAATAGTGAGAATGAGACAAGTTATCCCATCTTCAATCATGTTACCTAATGAGTCAAGGATAGGAATATTGTCTTTTATGGTTTTAATCATATTAAGAATTTTTTATTTTTGGTCATCAGTAAAATGAAAATCCCACCATCCTTTAAGTTGTCCTAAAAATCCTACAATGAGATACTCAGCGATAGTTTTGTCGAGAACTCTGTTTTGGATTTTGTAAGCATTAGCAACCATAATCATTTGCAAAAAACTAAAGTTGTTACATTCAGACATGCCATCAATGTTTCATTTGTAAAGGAAATAGGCATTGAACCTATATTGGGCAAAGGTGTTTGGTTTGTTTTCTATATCTATATTTGGAATAGTCAAACCTAATATAGGTTTTGGCCAAACCAATTTGTTAACCTTTGAAGACTCTAAGTTTTGGGACCCTTCATCTGATACTTGATCAAGAGTACTTAGCTCCTTTGAGTCTTTACCTGATAAAGATGGTTTTACATTTTTTAAGGAGAGTTTAATGGCTTCTATAAAGTCATCATTTTCTAGGTTTAAAGATGGTTATGAAACTTGATATGGTTGAAAACAAGTTGTTTAAGGGGTTTTTGGTTAGGAATTTTAGTGGTAGCCCAGACATCAATTTTTTTAAATCTATTTTTTTATTCTTGTAAGCTAATCTCCAAAGGTGTGTAAATGAATGTTTGAAAAGTTGGTTTGTTAGATGATCATCTCAAGAAGGTTTCTAGGATCATCATCCTTTTAAAGAACTTTGTAAGGAGCCAGATTAACTGAGTTTTGTTAGTGACTAACCTTGAGTCGCCTAAGTAAAGGATGTTCAACTTCTATGACTCTATTATTTGAAGTGATCCATTCCCTTACTTTATGTCTTTGTACAACAAGGTTAGATGTCTTGCAAAATAGAAATGTAATATAGTTTTCAAATGCATATAGTTCAAACCAATCAAAGAAAATAATTTGAATTTTATGCTAATGCACAAAATCTTCATCATAAAATTGGTTATATGTGTCTTTGTAATTTTTTACAAAAGTTTTTGAAAAACCATATTTTCTTTGCAGAATTGTGTTCTGTATAGAAATCATCATGCAAAATGTTTTTGTCAACTTGAAAATCCTTTTTTAGCACATGTAATTCATATGTGAGATTTTCAATGATTTTAGCTGTCACTGGTGAGTTTGGTGCTAACAGATTTTCCTGATTTTGGCATTTTGGACAAGGGATGTTTGTTTGATAGTTAGTATTTTGAAAAAAAGTATTTGGGATATCTGAGGTTAAGAATCTCGATAATTGGTTTTTATAACATAGATTTATATTGGTGAGGAATTGGATGCCTATCTTAAATCTATAGTTGAAGAGATGGAAGAAGTATCAGAAAATCTCAAATTTTGAGTTCTCCTATTAAAGTTAGGGTAACCTATCCATCTTGGTTTTACTAGACTTTGGTGAGCTCAGTTTTTGGTTCTGCCTAAAATGGTAGCTCAAGGTTTGTGGCATTTTCAAGGATCCCATCTTTTGGTAGGGTGACATCTTTCCACTAAATTGATCTCAGAATTACAATATTAGAATAAGATAAATTAGTCTGCAAAAGAAAGGTTTCTTCTTTTAGAAAGTATATATTGTTTTTTGATACAAATGCAAAAGACATGACTTTGTAATAAATCTTGTAAATCAAAGCTATCGAAATCAGTCCTTCCAACATTTTGTAATTGTGGGTTTTGATTTGTAACACAATACTTTGGAAAACATTTGTCATTCAAAGAAATTGTGAAGTTTGGAAAATTGTTGAAAGACATTGACCACTATAAAGACTTGAGTGTATATTGCTTAATAGTAAATCTTTATATTTGAGAAATCTAGCATCCTAAAGGACAACAAATACGGAAGTATTCAAACCATCTTTTGTAAGAGATTTTCTGTATTTATATCATTTTTCAAGATGATTTTAAATAAAGAAGATGGATGGTTTCAAAAGATTTTAAAAGTTGAACATCGCTTTCTTCTATTTTAATTGTAAAATCAGTTTTCAAAGGAACAAAAAAATGAATAGTAAGTCATTCTTGGTTCAATTTTTCAAAGATTAAAAACAGTGATATATTATTTTCTACAATCTAAAAAGCTAATGGAAGGAACATAAATGCCTTTAATATAGGGGTAAAATCCCAATGCCCTCCAAAGCCTTCCTAAAGAACATTTGGAAATAATAAGATAATGTTTAAAACCTTAAGAAAATCTAAATTAAAGAACAAATACCTGATACAACTCACTCCTCCTCACTTGATAATTTGTTTGGATTTTCTATGTAGTAGGCAGTAGCTTATGGTTATAGATGAGGAAATTACGATAAACTAGTTAGGTTGTGATTTGAATGTTGTCTCACATTGGTACTGAATTTTGTTCTGTAGGGTTTGACGTTGCTTCTTCCAGAACAGTTTTCTTCTTCAGAGATAGGATCAGAAGCAGGTTTTGTGAAGTTATGGTAACATTTGGATACTTACTGTCAATCTCTAATCATTTTACAGATTATTTTTCCTTTTCTTTTGTTTTGAGTTTTTAGGCAAAGCTGAAAAATGGCACTGTATTTAGCAATTTAGTAATCATCTGCAGTAACTGCTTTCTTGGGCATAATCACTCCCATCAATCAACATATAATTGATACAATACCAATCCAGACGCCCTCAAGATCTGCAGAGCCTTACTCTTTCCCATACTCATAGTGCATATCTGCAACAAAGGATTTGGAGACATTAGTTGAAGTTGCTGCGCTACATTACGGTGGCGAGGGCAAGAAATGGAATTTTCTTGCTGTTACAGAAGCAGCGAAGTAAGTCACATTTGTTGATGAGAGCATGTGACTATTGCACTCAGTTTGGACACAAGTCTATTAATGTTTACTTACTATTTGCAATGTCTAAAAACCAGGGTATTAGTGAGGTTGGCTTTGTTCTGGAACTGTGGTTACAAGATGCTTCTGCATGGAGGAGAAACACCAAATACTGAAACAAATTTGGACTCCTCAGGTTCTAGGCAAGGTCCTGGGAGTCCTGCAAAGCTTATAAGTCATATTGGGTCCACTCATTTATACGCTTTTAAAGGACAGAACCAATGGAATGTAGAAGAGAGAGCGCTATCTGCATTAAGCAGGTTTGGAGAAAATGCTAGGATGGTTTCTGATCCAGTGTGGTTGCATAGGGTTCAACATCCGCATACAATTATGTAGCCTTCACGTAATTAGTTATTTCTCGCTTGGCAGTTGCATCACATTGCAAGAAAATTGAGTGCGTTTATACCTAAATTTCATTTATCTGTAATTATGTGTTTGCAGATCCAGCAGTCAATAGGCCAACACTTTCCATGATATTATCTGAGAAAGGTGGTTGTGGGGCATTATTTGTTATAGGGGAGTTCCTTTTTATCATGAGACCCTTAATTTATGTCCTATTTATTCGAAGACATGGAATTCGATCATGGATTCCTTGGTTTCTTTCTATGGGGGTGAATTTCATTGGAGCCCGTGTTCTAGCACAAGTTATAAAATCAAGAATGGTGGAAAAGGCCAAAATTTTGATCTTACTATCTCTGAACAAGATGAGGTTTGATTTCCGCAGAATTATATCTTTATCCTTGAATGCTTCTGCCTCATTAACCTTATGAAAGAATTAGTCAATCTGTTGTTAAACAATAACTGTTGAGCTGAATGGGTGGTGAATTCGTTATTAAACAGTTAAAAAGAAGAAAACTGCTATGGGCACTTTACCTCATGAGAGACCCATTCTTTAGCAAGTATACCAGGTGATGATGTCTTTCACAAGTTGCCTTTTGAAATTTATGTGATTATAACCTTTTTCCACAATGAATATAAGAAACAACATAATACTTGGTAATTATGTCAGATAAAGACTGGAAAGCACGCAAAAACTGCTGGAGCCTGTTCCCATAGTTGGGCTCTTAACAGGTGCGGTGTTTAATTTATGTGCTGATTAAGCTGCATGTTTTGTAATATGTGTTGAGTAATGTCAGCTTAATTGACTGAAGTACTATTGCTGTCTATCTGCAGAGAAAATTGTAGAGCTTCTCGTTGGTGCTCAATCTCGTTACACATACACGTCAGGGTCGTGAGAGGGATGCCACAAGAAGACGGGACTTCTGAATTTTTGTTCTTGTAAAAGTCAAGGATCCCGCCATGCTATAGAGACCAGCTTGAATTCTGATTTCTTGGTGTTCTGTACTTTGGATGGTCAAGTGATTGTCCCAACTGTTTGAATGTAATCCATGTGAACCAGAAAAGAAATTCAATAATCAGTTGTGGGTGGTTTACGCTGGACAAGCAAAAGCTGAAAGCACTTGTGAGAATGGCATAAGAGTCTTCTTGTTTTGGGAAGAGAACTATCGCTTTGATTTAGTCTATGGTCCATTAGAACCTCCAGGAGATTCATAACTTTAGTTGTTTTAATCCTAAAATCAATCCATAGGATACAACTACTTGAGTATAAATGTAGAAATAATATGTATGTGATTTCAAACTTATAGTGACTTCAATTATAATTGGCTATATTCATCCCGATTAATCTAGTAGAGTTTCGAGGCTTGTAAATTTTTATGGACGATAGTGAACGTTTATTCGTTGGACTTCGAATTTTCGTCTATTGGATTTGTTTTGTATCGCCATGCACTTGGCTTCACCATCCTATATACAGAAATACAACAAATATTAATTTTTTCTGTTACCCATATCTTCCTACATTTGTCGTGAAAGCTCTATTTTTTGGTACATTGAAAAAAAAAAATAGAGACAAATTTTATGGTCAAAGCTGTTTGGCACCCTCTCGTAGGCTCAACTTTTTGAAGACGAGTAAACGTGAATCTTCGACAAAAATTATCATAATAAGGAGTGAATATGTTTCTTATTATTATTATTAAACATGTCTTATGCATTTGTAACATTTATTACTGCCAAGTCCCCGCACCATATGTTATAAACTGACATGCCACTCGGAATACTTCATCACATGGTCAGACAAGAGGGGAGATGGAAGGAAGGAAGCCTGCATGTGTCTTTCACGCCAGAGAAATTGGAACTTCATTGAAAACTCACAAATGATTTGAAGAATTTACATTTGCATAAGCCCAAATTGGGGGGCTCTTCGGCCAATACATTTACATTTGAATTGCAATCTCCTAGAGACCAGAACCCAAAAAAAACCTGCCCTACCAGAGACTATTGAAGAATACATTTGCACAGAAAAAGTGGGCCTATCAGAAGGGATGCAATCTATAATCCATGAAACTATAGGGCATAGCATTGGCATAAAGACCCATATGTTGTTCCATTCCCGGCTGCACGCAATTCCAGTATGGATTATAGGCATAAGCACCCATAGGCATCATGTAGCTCCCTAACTCCGAGTCTTGGTAAGAACTTCTCTGTCTCTTCTTTTTTGTCTCAGTGGAACTTGGCTTGTATTGCACTTCTTTTTTCTCAGCCTGCGGTGAACTGCTTGGTGCTGGAACCTTCAGCTCCGTCGATTCCTGCACATCAACTGCTTTTGGGGCCAATGGTTCAGTGTTATGGGCCAAATACATCACAGCTCCAGATACATGCGATTCCACATTTTCAACTCGAATGGCACCCGTGGCTTTTTCACCACTGCTGCTGCTGCTTGAAACAGACTCCAAAATACGCTTAATTGTTTCCCTGACCGTTACATTCGGTATAAGATGATCCGTGAGAACCCCTGTTGCCCCACACACACACTTTAAATTGGAGTCGATTATATGGCTCCCGATGCAGTTGTCACAAAAGCTTTGAAAACAACATTTGCTTGTAAGAACTGCGTCTTTCATCACTTGCTTGCACAAAGGGCAGTGAAGCTCAGGTGGGATGCTAGTAGCAATAGTTGACTTTGATGAAGATGACAAGCATTCCATTTCTCTGTCAAAAGCAGCCGCCGCATTCAGCTTCAAAACAGCACATGTACCTCCTGGCAACTTGTAAGTCCCATCTGCGTCAGCAACAAGCATCGATTTCGGAATACCAGTGGCAGGCCTTGCCCTTTTGAAATCATAATTTGGATCACCATTTGTTGGACAATCCTGAATGAAATGCCCAGAAACATTGCACCTGTGACATACATAACCCTTAGGTGGCACCCTGAAAAAACCTCTGCTGCTATATAATGATGTTTTAGTTCCAACATCTGCATCTCCACCAGCATATACCAGAGCCTTGATCCTCTCCTCCTCATCGACTTGAGAATCTGCAGTAACCTTTGACTGAATTGGCACCATCCCAGGGACGGAAACAGCATATACATCTCCCCCAAAATCATGACAATCCCATTCATTATCATCCTTAGGTGTTGCAGAGCTATTGTTGTCCACCTTGGCTTCCTTCTGGGGTCCAACAGCTATTGGGGTGGTATCCATGGGTCTGCGCTGGCGGTTTCCGGGCACACGGCGGAGCAAAACAGACGTGTTGGTAGGAATCAACATCGTGTCCTCACGATATTCTTCATTAGTTTGGGCATTAATGACCAACAGGTCCAAATCGGTACCCAAACACAAGCCATTCGATTTGTCATTATTTTTCCTCCAATCACCACCGTTGTTTTTGGCTTTATAGTTGGCTTCGAAAATTTTCTGTTTCAAAGTCCCAACAGTTACAAAGGGACAGTCCAGAACAATTGAGGCGTAATCTTTAGCGCTTTTAAATTTGTAATATATCGCCATGCTTTTTTTCTTTTCTTTTCTTTTCTTTGTCTTGGCTGACTGTTGCTTTTCTGTTCTTTTTCTTTCTTTCTTTCTTTTTTGGGCCTTTTTTCCCCTCTTCTGGAATTTTAATTTTTGTGTGATTCACTGTAAGTATATTAACGACCAACCCAGAACACGGAACAAAGGGAAAAACGAACACGTATCAGAAAATAACAACAATTGATCAAGAGATCAAGTACAGTACAACAAATCGATATGGAAATAAAGAACTGGGAATCAAACTGAAATTATGAATAAACAAGAAGATTGTTTTCTTCTTTTCCTCTCAAATTCTCTATACAGTTTCGATCACTTACAAAATGGGTTGATCGCTACAAGGAATCAAAGCAGTTATTCTTTGTAGAGGCCAAATCGGAGCACAGTCTTAAATCCCCTCCGGAGAAATCCAGAAATAGCCGACGAGAAGAAGAAGAAGAAAAAGTGTTGTGCGATTCTCGATCCAACAGCGAACGCAATCTCCGAGTCTCAAAGAGAAAAAAAGAAAACCTCAGAAATCGCCCAATCGCAAGAAAGAGAGCCTCATAGAAAATTTTCGAGTCACTAAAAAATAACCGCTCGATCCAACTCGGATCGTTTGCCAAGGATTCCGCGTTTAAGCGGATTATTTTATTATTTTTTTTGAACTTTTTATTTTGTTTTGGGGTCCAAAAGATTTTTTTTTTTTTTTGTAAGTCGGTTAGGAAGGGATAGGATTTCCATATTGGACTGAAACTTCTTAGAGCTCGTCAGGATTAAACTATGTCCCTTGGCCCATTGGGCCTATGTCTTAAACCCCAGAAGCCCAAATATTTCTTTCGACGGAGAAAAACCCAACACTAAACTATATGTTCTGGAGGTGTTCGATTCTTCAAACTAATATTTTAGCAGAAATGTTGATGTTCGGTACGAAATTACTTAATGAGAATGAAAACATGTTATTCACTGTGAGGTGGCAACCGAACAGACATCAATCTGTTTCTGGCGAAGAAGAAACGAAAATTATGGGCATTTCATGTGTTGTTAAAAAAAAAACCGTACTCTTCTGTTAATGCATCTTTTTTTTTTCTTTTTCTTTTTCATCATTTTCATAAATTTATAATTTCTTTCTCAATTTTTAAAATAAAAATTTTAAGTATTTAAACACTAAAATATTCTCATAATTGCATATGGATAACGTTCAAACTTCCGTCCACGGGCTCAGTGCGCTGTACGATGAAGTACCGCACTAAAAAAAAAAGAAGAAAAAATTTTTAAACTTTATAAATATAAGGTTACACACACGAGGCGAAGATAATTATTAGTGCCAGAGTCAACTTTAACTGTTACTAAACGCTTTTAGTTCCAAAAGTAAGTAGAGGAATGGATCGTGACACCTAGATAAAAAAAAAAAGAAAAAAAAAATAAATTTTACTAAAATTATATATTTAATAAATTATCTTTTTAAAGAAAAATCACTTAAGATGAAGTAGTATCAGAATTAATTTGATTTAAATTTTATGTTTGTTGTTAAGTATTTTAAGACATTAATAAATTAAGTAAAAAAAATTGTGACGAAAAATAAAAAAATTTTAGACTTATAAATGTTAAGTATTATTATTTTTTTTTTTTTTTGGAAAGAGAACAATGGGCCGTGACAATTGCGGGAAGTCTCGGGGGAAGAAAAATGTTTGATCTTCTTGGGCCGACGAGGAATCCTCATCGGTCAGTTGAGATCATAACTAAAGGCTGAAAACTTTGGAGTTAGGTTTTCCACACGTGGGTCCATTACGGCGGCTTTTGAACAGAACTAATCAACCAAATTTTGATTTGATTGTTCGAAGGAGAGGGGGGCCCTTTAATTTCCAAAGTCTACGAGCAGCTCCTCCTCCCTGCCACGTTGCATAATTTGAAGACAAAAACTAACGACGCATAGACAATTATCACATTAGAAGTAACGAAACAAAACTGTGGATCCGTCTCCAACGGGCAAAGTTCAGATAAAAGGTTTGTGCATTATATATACATATTATTCTATGGACACGGGCCTTCTTCTTGACGATGAGTACAAGACACTGTGACGTTCAGATTTTTAAAGGTCTGTTGAAGCTTCTTAGCTCAAAACCTCACAAACTCATTGTATTTCGTTTGGTTTTTTGTTTTTTTTTTTTTTTTTTTGTTTTTTTTTTTTTTTTTTTGGTTTTTGTCTTTTTGTTATGGCTTTGGGCAATCGGAGCCATAATTTTTCTTTGGCTTTGGGGAATCAACTTCACGTACCAAAAAAAAAAAAGATTATTGTACAATATAAAAACTCAACAGGTGCTCACAATTAAATCATTATAACAAATATGCTCAAAAAATTATATTTAAAGATATATATAAATATAGATACATTTGAGTTCGTTAAGAGCCTCCTCATTAAGTATCTATTAACAAAAATTTCAAATAATTATAAAAATTTCATTGTCATTATTCTAAAAATATGTAACTATCATTGGCTTATTAATATGAAGCAATTGCATAATACATAAGAATCAATTGCATTTTGAGTTTTTTTTTTCGATTAAGTATTAATTCTAATTTCTGTATTACCACAGTACATTTAGTTCAACGGACACAAGTCAGCCACAAGTGTAAATTCTTTTTGTGTTGCGCACCTAAGCTTTGCATCCCCTTTTTCTAATTAACTTCGTTTGCCCTTCGTTTTATTCTCATCGTCCAATCCACTTGTCCAGTTTTAGAAAGAGACCCAAAATAATGTATTCTTGGTCGTTTAAGTCCGTCTATACACATATGTTATATATGCTTATGCACATCAACGTAAAAAACAAATGGAAAAAATCGAAAAGATTTATCGAAAGAAAAAAAAATAAAAATGCACACAAAAACAGTAAAATCTATTATTTCTTAGAATTTCAATTAATTGACTCTAACTGCATCTGAGATATTCTTATTTTCTAGGTGTGATATACCAACGTCTAGCCAAGCCAACATAAGATTGTTTTGGATGAAGTCGTTGCAAATTTTGGAAAATAATAAATCTCCACACTCTCGCATTGTTGTTGTTTTAACTCACACCTAATGCACACTTACTAATATTTATGGATAAATCCAAAACCTGCCAAAAAAAAAAAAGGGAATTCCTTAACAAATTAATCTAATTTACTTTAGGATTCCTGCAATGGAATGCTTCCAAATATAATATTCTATCTAGTTCTGCACCGGCTCCTTTTTTTCGCTTTTTTTTTTTTTTTTATGAAATGGAAGACTTGAAAGAAAAATCATGTTTTTACGGATCAATTTGTGGGAGCATGTTGCATTTGGCTCTCACCATAATCAATAAATTTATTTAAAAATTTTGTTATAAAATATAATGACATATAAAAAGATAGATAATATTTATATTTTCAGCATAAATTTTATGTGAGTTTCATTTATTTTTTAAAAAAGATATAACTAAGGTATATGCATAAATATGTACTAATTTAATATTTAATGTTAAATTAATTAACATAAGTGACTCATATTATTTACGGTATGATATAAAATAAAAGGCCTAATATGATAGTAGGTTAGGCATAACAGTAATTTGAGTCATTGAGTTTAAAATCCCTTCAGTTTCCCTATTAAGAATAATCATTACAGAAAGAGAAGTATCTTCATCTTCTTATTTAAGGTAATGGTTACAAGAAAGAAATAATGTGTATATATATACTATTATGAACCTTTCTTATTCTCAACCATCAGAGAGAAAACGTAAAGAAAAGAAAAGGAAGAGTATAAGAAAAGGGAAAAACGTTCAGGAACAAAAGAAAGAGAGGATTCTCATCTTCGCTACGGGATATCAGTATAATGGACAACGGTATGTTGACTTCATTACAGTTTTATTGCTAGCATTCGTATAAAAAAAAAGATTATGCATTATAGAAATAAGAATTTCATAAAGAGAAATTCTAGAAAAGTCCAACAATTGGTATCAGAACAAATTTGTGAATACTGTAATTTGTTTTTCTTTTATTTATTTGTGTCATATAGTATTTTATTTTATTTATTTGCATATAATGGACAACACGAAGTACAAAACAAATATTTTGGTTTCTTTCTATTTGTTGCATTTAATGAATAACGACGATGACCAGCGTTGAAAGGGGAAACACCGGCCATGGAGGATCTG
Organism: Ceriops decandra; assembly: GCA_020615895.1. Taxonomy (NCBI): domain Eukaryota; kingdom Viridiplantae; phylum Streptophyta; class Magnoliopsida; order Malpighiales; family Rhizophoraceae; genus Ceriops; species Ceriops decandra. Next base: position 5,709,776 of record JAHLGO010000169.1, on the reverse strand, counting down.
CAACTATAAAACGACCGGTGTTGAAAGGAAAAAGGAAAGCCGGCACGAGGACTGTACACTGCCATACTCGAACGGATCTGGGTATGGTGAATCAACCTCACCATGAAGGTTGTGCTTCCGGGTACAGCCGCCGACTTGAATGGATTTGGGTACGGTAGAACGGTCTCCCGGGGAATCGTGATTACGGATGCCGCAAGGACTCAGATCGCTCTAGCGAGTACGATGGAACCCAAGTTGGTGAGTGGTGGCACTGCCATCAAGGGTTGCTCAACTAGAGGCAGCACGCGGGTGTGCCGTCTGCAGTATGGTGGTGTTACGGGTCCTCGATAGGTGGTGGAGAAGAAATTTTTTCGAATGGATGCCACCATGTAAAGGGGACCGATTACTGGAACAGTACGTTGATGCGGACATTGTTGACTCCCATATAAAAGATAATTTAAATCTTCATAATTGAAGATTTTTCTTAAAGTTTATTATGTTCATATCAACATGAATCAAATATTGAAAGCTTGTTAGTCACCAAAGTGGCCTGACTTAAAAGGATTTGAATAGTTAATTGTGAATTTCAAATTGTTCATTTTTTGGATGCTAATAAAATGTTAAAATGAACAATTATAGTTATTAATTATGAAGTTAGGAGATCATCCAAAGATGGATCATTACTTGTAATTAATGACATTGAAGGGGATTGATTGATATACTAGATAAACGTGATTGTATATCCAAAGATAACATTCATGTTAACTCTAGTATGATTGATTGATCTATTAAAATATATTTTAAATTAGCATCATTATTGATTAAAGTTATATATTAATGATCACCCAAAGGTGAACTTAAATACATGATTAAAGTTTGTAGTGTATGTATCTAAATCCATTAGAGTTACTCAAAGCATTAAGGTATAAATTTGGATTATGTTTATAACTTCCAATAATGTATTCGCCTTAGGCAATTTGATGATCAAATTCAATAGGCTGAACTATGTAGAATGGTTTGAGCATATTCAGTTTCATTTAGGTGTTTTGGGCTTAGACTTAGCAGTCATTTCGGATGAAAAGCCTGCAGCCATTACCGGGACTAGTACAGAATCCAATAAGTCTCTTCCTAAGGCTTAGGTACGGTCTAATAGGTGGAGTTTGAATTTGATGCAGATAATGATAGCTGAAAACGTCAATCCATCGATGCTTAAGACGAAAAATGCAAGGGAATTTATGATGAGAATTAAGGAATACTCTCAATCAGAAATAGTTGATAAATCCATCGTAAGAACCCTAATGAGTGAGCTGACGACTAAGAAATTTGATTGGTCATAGCTTATTCATAATCATGTGACCAGTATGGCTAATCTAGCAGCAAGGTTGAAAATAATGGGTATAGATGTGAGTGAATCCTTTTGGTTCAATTCATCATAAACTCACTGCCTCCTAAATTCGACTAGTTCCAAGTGAATTATAATACTATTAAAGAGAAATGGAACTTTCAGGAAATTAAAACCATGTTAATTCAGGAGGAAGGGAGATTAAAAAAGATGAAGGATCACTCCATTCATCTCATCGTTCGTAATGATGCTAGTGGTAGCAAATCTAAACCACATAAGAAAAGTAAGAAGAAGGACAAAGCCTCTATGAAAGTCACTAGAGGTCACATTCAAAAGGATTAGAAATGCTTCTTTTGCAAAAAGATGAGTCATTTCAAGAAAGATTGTCCAAAAAGAAAGATTTAGTTCGAAAAGAAAGGTGTGCACTATATATTAGTATGTTTTGAATCAAATATAATTGAAGTGCCCAATAATACTTGGTGGTTAAACTCTAGAGCTACTATTCATGTGTCACATATTATACGGAGATTCCTTTCAATCCAACCCATAACAGGAACTGAGAAGTTCCTCTATATGGGAAACAGAATGAAGACACGAATAGAAGGAATTGGGACGTACAGATTGATTTTGGACACTAGTGTCATCTACATTTAGAAATGTGTCTCTATGTTCCTGAATGTGCTAGAAATTTAGTTTCTGTTGCAAAGTTAGATAAAGTGAGATTTAAACTTAAGATTGAAAATGGTGCATTTTCATTGTATAGATATTTGTACTATTATGGATCTGATACTTTGATTAATGATTTGTATCATTTTAATCTTGATGCTATGTATGTTGATTCCATATTATTTGTTGAGCATAGTATAGGTAACAAACGTAATGTGCATGATGAAAGTTCTGCTTTCTTATGACATCAAAGATTGGGTCATATATCCAAAGAAAGGATATTGAGGTTGGTGAAAGGTGATGTCCTACCTCAATTGGATTTTACTGATTGGGATATATGTGTTGATTGTATAAAAGGAAAACAAACAAAACATACATCAAAGAACCTAGCCATAAAAAGCAATAAGCCTTTAGAATTTAACTGTTACGGGTAACAATACCTTAAATATTAATATTTATGACCGTTACATTAATATTTGTGACCCGTTTGATATCCCAATATGGGGTGGTGAGAAATATTTCATCACCTTTATAAATGACTACTTACGGTATTGTTACTTATATCTACTACATGAAAAGTTCCAGTCAATAAACACCCTAGAGGTGTTTATTAATGAAGTGGAAAGGTAGTTAGATAGAAAAGTAAAAGTGATTAAGTCAGACAGGGGTGGTGAATGTTATGGAAAATTCAATGAAAGTAGACAATGTCCTGGTCCATTTACAAAACTTCTTAAAAGTCGAGGCATATGTGCACAGTACACAATACCTGGTACAGCGCAACAAAATGGTGTAGTGAAAAGGCAGAATCGCACACTTATGGATATGGTTAGAAGCATGTTAAGTTACAGTATTGTACCTTTATCCTTGTGGATGCATGTATTAAGGACTACTGCATATCTGCTGAACAGGGTTTCTAGTAAGGTTGTCCCTAAGACTCCTTATGAGTTATGGACAGGAAGGAAACCCAGTTTGAGACATCTCTATGTTTGGGGTTGTTCAGTAGAAGTAAGGATATATAATCCACATGAAGGAAAGTTTGATGCAAGAACCATTAGTGGTTACTTCATTGGCTATCCTGAAAAGTCGAAAGGGTATAGGTTTTATTGTCATAACCATAGTACTAGAATAGTTGAGTCTGATAATACTTAGTTCATTGAAAATGACCAGTTCAGTGGGAGTGGGGAATTGTAAAAGGTGGATATTAAAGAATTACAAAATGAAAGATCCACAATGAATACTCTTACTCAGCTTGGTATCCCCATACCCAATGTTTCTACTCAAATTGTTGTTCCTTATGTTACATCACAGTCACGTGACATGCAAGGATAACAAATTAATACTCGAAACATGCAAAGTGAACACATAAGAGATGAACCAAGTGATAATGTTCAATTTACAAATGAACAAGTGATACCACATAAAATGACATTACGAAGGTCTATGAGACAAAAAAAGGCCAGTTTTTTTGAATGATTATGTGGTTTACTCACTTAAGTATGAATCGGAATTGAGCATTGATAAAGATCCAGTCTCGTTTAAACAAGCCATGGAATGTAATGATTTTGAAAGGTGGTTTAATGCCATGAAGGAAGAGATGAAATCGATGGATGTAAACCAAGTCTGGGAACTAGTAAAGTCACTTGAAGGATCAAAATGAGTTGGCTGTAAGTAGGTCTTCAAGACCAAGCGAAATTCGAAAGGTAATATCGAAAGGTATAAGGCCATACTTGTTGCCAAAGGTTTTACTTAAAGAGATGGTATTGACTATAAAGAGACTTTCTTTCTCCAGTTTCTAAGAAAGACTCCTTAAAAATTATTATGACTTTAGTGGCTCATAATGATCTAGAGCTTTACCAAATGGATGTAAAGATCGTCTTTCTGAATGGTGACTTAGAAGAGGAAGTGTATATGGACCAACATGAAGGTTTCACCACCACTAGACAAGAAAATTTGGTGTGTAAATTAAGGAAATCGATATATGGATTGAAACAAGCCTTCCGAAAATGGTATATTAAGTTCAATAATACCATTACGTCATACGGTTTTATAGAAAACACAGTTGATCAATATATCTATATGAAGGTCAGTGAGAGCAAGTTTATTATATTAGTCTTATATGTCGATGACATTCTTTTGGCTGCTAATGACATAGGTTTGTTACATGATGTAAAGAAATTTCTCTATAAAACTTTTGAAATAAAAGATATGAATGAGGTATCTTATATGATAGGAATAGAGATATTTTGTGATAGATCACAAGGATTGTTAGGATTGTTTTAGAAAGGTTATATCCATAAAGTATTAAAGAGATTTAGAATGGAAAATTGCTCAACAAGAATAGTTCCAATTCAGAAAGGGGACAAGTTCAGTGAATTGTAATGTCCAAAGAATGATTAGGAATGGAAAGTGATGGAATCAATTCTCTATGCATCACTAGTTGGAAGCCTGATGTATGCGTCAACATGTACTCGGCCAGACATCAGTTTTGCTATTGGAATGTTAAGCCAATATTAAAGTAATCCTAGAATAGATCATTGGAAAGTCAGAAAGAAAGTACTTAGGTACTTACAAGGCACCAAGGATTATATGCTTACTTATAAAAGATCAAGTGATCTTGAAATAGTAGGCTATTTGGATTCAGATTATGATGAATGTGTGGACTTAAGGAAATCTACATTTGGTTACATGTTTCTGCTAGATGGAAAAGCAGTTTCATGGAAAAGTGGGAAACAGTCTGTCATTGCTACTTCCATTATAGAAGTTGAATTTGTAACATGCTTTAAGGCTAATATTTATGCATTATGGTTGCAGAATTTTATCTTGAGGCTTGGTTTGATCAACAGTATAGAAAAGCCGTTAAGAATTTACTGTGATAATTTTGCAGTTGTTTTTTTCTCTAAGAATGATAGGTATTCTAAAGGTGCGAAACATATGGATTTGAAATACCTATATGTTAAAGAAGAAGTGCAAAACCAAAGAGTGTTTATTGAGTATATTGACACTGAGTTAATAATAGTGGACCCGTTAACTAAAAATTTGCCACCGAAAACATTTACTGGACACATTGATCGGATGGGTATTATGGACAGGTCCTCATTCTCTTGAAAGCTAATATTCTAGGATGCTCATATCATTGTGACACTCATGAATTCAATTAAAGTTATGGTTTTGTTTGTGTCTTGTTATCTTTGTTAAGTTGTATACAATTATAGTTTATGAGATAACTAATAGCATATATAAAAATGATAATTTAAAGTTTTAATGTTCCTCAGTAAGGTTATTATGAATTATGATGATTATGTGATACATAGAAAGAATCATGTAGGTAAAAGATATGTGACCCCTATGATCCAATCATTTTAATTCAATCAAGTATTGTGATTTAATGATCTTTAAAAATTGTGCGCACTTATTTTTTATTGATTCATCAAGTTATAACATGGACCAAGTGGGAAATTGTTAAATTAATTAACATGAGTGACCCATGTTATTTATGGTATTACCTAAAATAAAAGGCCTAATATGAGGTCGGTTAGGTATAACGGTAATTTGAATCATCGAGTTTAAAATCCTTCTACTCTCCTTATTAAAAATAACTATTACAGAAAAATGAGTATTTTCCCATTTAAAATAATTGTTATAAAAAGGGAGAATTTTCCTATTTAAGGTAACGGTTATAGGAAAAGAATAATATGTTCTCAACCATCAAAGAGAAAACGTAAACAAAAGAAAGGGAAGAATAAGAGAAAAGAGAAGAACGTTCAGGAACAAAAGAAAGAGAGAATTCTCATCTTCGCTACAAGACATCAGCATAATGGATAACGGTATGTTGATTTTATTACAATTTTATTGCTAATATTTACAAAAAGAAAAAATACTACATTATAGAAATAAGAATTTTATAAAGAAAAAGTCTAAAAAAATCTAACATTTAAAAAATTTGAAAATATTAATTGAAAATTCAAATAATGAAAAAGATTATTAAAATATCCAGAAATTTTGTGTGGTTTTTAAAACCCAGCCCAAAGTCAGCAGGCTTTATCAGCCTGGGTAGAGGCCTGTTTCCAAATTCCAAATTCTATGTGCCCTCACAGCTTCGCCCTGTCCAAAAAGATATCTGTTCTCTGATTAAAGAAACTAATAAAAAAAAAAACTGATCTTCTTCTTTCCATGTGCTCTTCTTCTTCTTTTGGCCTTCATTGCATGCGTTAGGGAAACAGGGTGGTAAGTAATAATGGGGGTGGGAGGCAAATTCTGGGATTTACTAAAACCCCACTGCCGACAAGAAGGTCCAGACTTCCTGAGAGACAAAAGGGTCGCTGTCGACCTTTCCTATTGGATCGTACAGGAGACTGCCATCAAAAACAATGTCCGGAAACCCCATCTCCGCCTCACCTTCTTCCGTACCATCAATCTCTTTTCAAAGGTCTCTGTTTTTTTTTTTTTTTAAATTCCATTCCGTTTTGGTTTTCTACCCACTAAAGTATGTAAATAACTACTCTTTTCTTGGCAGTTTGGAGCGTTCCCAGTGTTTGTTGTTGACGGGACCCCTTCTCCCTTGAAGTCTCAGGCAAGGATTGTAAGATTCTTTCGTTTTTCCGGCATTGACGTTTCCGGTTTGCCATTGCCCGTAGAACGAGTATCTGTTGAGAGGAACCGGGCGTTCTTGAAATGCGTTCAAGAGTGTGTGGTGAGTTATCTTAGTTGTTTCATTCATTCTTACTTGATATCCATTTCTTTGGTGTTATTTTTATATTGTATTGATCATATTTACTTTGATCGATGATAGATTGTTGTGTTGACGAATTAATCCTTGCTTTCTTGGTTTTAGGAACTGCTGGAGCTTTTGGGAATGCCAGTTTTGAAAGCCAAAGGTGAAGCCGATGCATTGTGCGCTCAGCTAAACTATGAAGGTCATGTAGATGCATGCATCACAGCTGACAGTGACGCTTTCCTCTTTGGGGCTAAATGCGTGATAAAATCCATCAGGCCAAACACAAAAGTAATTTTTTATTGCCATAATGGCTTGGTTCCTATCATCAGTTGTTATGTATGATCATTGCCGTTCAATTGCTTACGAAGGATGCTTGAATAGCTCATTTAATTGGTTCTTCCCCATTTTTACAGCTTGAATGAGATCTCGTCTTGTACAGGAACCTTTTGAATGCTACCATATGTTAGATATTGAAACTAGGCTTGGGTTTCAGAGGAAGCAATTGATAGTCATCTCTCTTTTGGTTGGCAACGACCACGACTTAAGAGGAGTTCAAGGAATTGGACTCGAGACAGCTCTTCATTTTGTTCAGACTTTCAGTGAAGATGATATATTGAATCGGTTTGCTTCTATTTATGTCCTAAATGTTGTTGACAGCATTGCTGAATGGCATGGGAATACTTGCTAAGTTCTTCATGTGAATTGAAGTTGCATCTTTTGCAGGTTGTGTGAGATTGGCCATGATAATAGTCCTCTCTTTGTGGCTGCTTCAGAAGTTACAGACAATTTTATGAACTGTCCTGACAAGAACTTAGTAGGTTCAAGAGTTTCTCATTGCTCGTTTTGTGGGCATCCGGGCACCAAAAGAGCACATTTTCAGTTATCTTGTGAATATTGTAGTACCAGCAATGGCAAGGGTTGTACAAGGAAGCCAGAGAGTTTCAAATGCAATTGTACCTCATGTGATAAGGTATACCAATGTCATTTTACTTTCTTGGGCAGCTTTTATATTCTATGATTGTTGCCATGTGAACTGTTTATTTTGTGGATCTAATCTGAACCAATATTCTAAAAAACGAGCTGGCTGAATCATTGTCTATACATTTTCTATTTTTTCTCAAGCAGGGTCGGATAGAAAATGACCGGGTAAAACGTGAAAAATGGTGGATAAAAGTGTGCAACAGGATTGCTATGGAGCAGGATTTTCCAAGTTATGAGATCATTGATATGTATTTGTGCAACAACAATGGGAATTTCGATGGTATTGACAGTCTGATAATTTTTTCATTTTTGTCTCAACCCACCCTTCTCCTCTTCTATTTTTCGATATGCACAATATAGAGTTAAAAATTTTCAAAAATGTTTGTGCAGCAGGATGCCTTCATTTGGATGTATTATATTTGGATAACATTGGTTGTCTTCTCCAACTTAACAGAGTGTAAATGATTGATATCAACCTTGCTTTGCTGTTGTGTGGTCGATATCTTCCTTGAACAATTTCTTGGTTTGATTTTGTGTCTTGGATTATTTTGTGTGCAGCAGGTGGTAGGCCCTGCATATCCTGGGGAAGCCCAAACACTGGTATGGTAGTTGATTTCTTAGTTTTTCATCAACATTGGGAGCCAGCTTACATTCGACAGAGGATGCTTCCCATGTTGTCTACCATATATTTGAGAGAAATGGCTGCCAAACCTAATGAATCATTGTTGCATGGGCAATATGAATTTGATTCAATTCAGCGGGTTAAGGTAAGATATGGGCACCAATCCTATGTAATCAAGTGGAAGAAAGCCGTAGATAGGATTGGCAGTGGGATCCATAAAAATCTTGCTGCAGAGGCTGATATGGAGCAAGGAGAAGATGTGGAAGGTGATGAAGCAGCTGATGAATTGGATGGGAATGATATCCCTCAGATTCTTGTTAACGATGGCATCTTGTTGACTGATGAGAATATGGAGCTTATTCGTGGTGCTTTTCCAAAAGAACACAATAGATTTTTGGAGGAGAAGGTATCATTTCTTTTTCATTTATGTCTTGCTCCTCTAGCTTGGTCAAATGGTGATGGTTGTTGCCTTCGGATCTGTGCTTTAAGAGAGCCAATGAACATAAATGGAAACTGACTTATGGGCTATGCTGAAGTGAGAGCATAAATGGTAATGTCGATGAATGACCGGTGGCTATGCCAGCGGCGTGTGCTTGTAGGAATTTGGCAATAGAATATGTATGTTTCAAATTGTATGCAAGGCATTGCAAAATCCGTTTGTTGGTTTCCCCGTGACTTTGTTTTGTGCTCTGTAGGCCATGAAAACATGTAGGTTGTTGCATCTCCTATTGCATTTTTCGTACTCTCTTCTCTAGAAACTGGCTGCCCCCTCGCACTGTCAGGTAATTGCTTGTCTATGCAACTGAAAACTGGCAGGAACTGAAAGAGTCAAAACGAAGGAAGTGTTCAGGATTTTCGTCCCAAGGGTTCTGTGATAAGCCGGAATCGAAAGCCATCCAACCTAGCATAACCAAATTTTACCGTTCTACCAAATCACAGTTTCCTGCAAAACAAGGAGAAGAGGTGGTAAATGAGTCTGAAATTGAGGATGACATGACATCAAAAGACAAGAGGAAGCTCACAAGTCCCAGGCTTCCAAAATCTGTGAGACGCCGCCTTTTGCTTGAGTAGTCCATGTGGGATTTATATATATATATATATATCTTTTTTTTTTTTTTTTTGGCTGGTCTCTTTTTTAGCCTCAGAATTACTGGTCTCTGTGGATAAGCTTACCGCTGCTACTTTTGTAAAATATGTAAGCTGTTCTACTTCTAGGTCAGTTTTCCTGTAATGCAGAAAGATGTAGCTGTCTTAATGCATATAATTTATTAGGGCTTTGAGGGGACGCTTTGGCTCAAATCATGTAGCGCTTGCAGCATTATGGGTTTTATTTTATTTTATTTTTAATGTTTTAACGATTGTCCCTTTTCCATTTGAGATATAAGAAGCCTGTGACGGTAAATAATAATTTTTTGACCCCTCACTCTTATCGGTCAGCGGCGCAACGGATCAAACCGAAAAAATAATAATTGTAATAATTAATGGACAAGGCAAACGAAACATTCTCGCTTTGCATGTAGAAATGAGGGAGATGATAGTGAGCTCTTCAGCGTCTCATCTCCTGCAGTCTGTCTGTCCTCCTCCTCCTCCTCCACGTCTCCCAAATCCCGGAAATATTAGTAAACCTTCAACACCGGTGCCCGGTAGCACCGCCGGCGCACGTACCACAAGGCTAAGTATTACGTGTGCGGCGAAAGCAGCAGCAAGTCCGGACGACTATCACGCTACTCTCAAAGCTCTGAATTCTCGAGGCCGGAGACCTCGCAAATCCCTCGGCCAGGTTTCCCTTTGCATGGTTTTTGTTTTTTGTTTTTTTAATAAAATTATTATGTCATCTGTCGCTGCCGATTTCTTCGGTCTCTTTTGTTTCGGCCATTCTGACAAACAGTTAGCGGACCACTGCAGCATTACATGTTGAATTCTGCAATCAACCAGCAGCTTGCCTCTGCGGCTAACCTCCAACGGGGGGATGTTCTTCTTGAAATCGGACCCGGCATCGGTTCTCTGACTCACGTCCTTCTTACTAGTGGTGCCACCGTTCTTGCTATTGAAAAAGTGCGTTGTGTTTCATTTCTTCATCTGGGGACAAAAAATGAAAAAAGATAATAATTGTTGATGGTTCTTTGATTCGCGGCCATATAGGATCCACATATGGCTGCTATAGTGAGAGAAAGATTTGCTGATTCGCAACATTTAAAGGTAGCTTCTTATTTTTATAATAATCCTTATCCAGACCGTATAATCCCTGCCGCATTATGGTTTTATGGTTGTGAATACTGGTTTTTTTTATTTTTTTATTTTTTTGTGTGGGGTTGGTTGGTGTGAACCCTTATTAAGGTTGTGCAAGAGGACATTGTCAAATGCCACATTCGATCTGCTATGCTGTCATTGTTGGAGAATGTTGCCCCTTCTTCCCACGAAAGACCCAGATATGCAAAAGTGAAATCAGGATTCTTAAATTCTGACTTATTCCTTTGCAGCATTTTCTGACAGATGATCACGCCAGTATTTTTTGTAGGTAGTCTCGAACATTCCATTTAATATAAGTACGGATGTGGTCAAACTTCTGCTTCCAATGGGTGACATTTTCTCAGAAGTAGTTCTTTTGCTCCAGGTAAGAATTGCTGTTTCTATGTTATTTGCTTATCAACTAGACTGTAATTTCCTACTTAATGCGTAGAAGACACTCTGTAGTTACTGTCACCGGGATGATTGGATGGTTTCAGGAGGAGACAGCTCTGCGCTTGGTGGAGTCATCTCTACGAACACCAGAATACCGTCCTATCAATATCTTCGTTAATTTTTATTCAAGTATTTTTTGCCTCATTTGTTTTGGGTTGAATTGACCATTACTTTTAGGTGGCCTTTAGTGGGTATTTTCTTATGGTTAGTATGGATCATGAGGGATTAATTTAATAGTAATCACAAACCTGCACAATGGAGTTGGGCATCAAATATTAAGCCAGAAAGTAAGATAACAGAATCCTGGTTTTTTTTTTTTCCCATCAATTGTTGCGTGATTCTTCGTGAAAAACTGTATTATTTGAGGTACTAATCATATGTCTTCTTCCACTCTTGTTTTCCATGTTGAAAATTATTTAAAAAGTGTTAATAAAACTATCTTATGTTTATACGAATTTATGCTTCTCAGTGGACCCATAATAGTTTGACTAACATACATTATCCTTTTTAAGACGCACTTCTAATTCTATTTTCCAGATCCTGAATACAAACTCAAGGTACCAAGGTTGAATTTTTTCCCTCAGCCCAATGTAAGTGCTTTGTTTCTGGAAATGCAAATAAAGTTTTCTTTTTCGGCTTAGAAATGTTGGGTGGTGGATGCAAGTATTGGCCGGTGGGGGCAGCTGCCCCCATTGAAAATGAAAAAAAAAATATAAACTGCTATTATGTGATCAGCTTGCTGCCACTCACATGTTTGCCCCCACTAAAATATTTTTTATCCCATAATTGTTGTTGTCTCATCGCGTCTCTTTAGAGTTTAGACCATCGATTGACCTGGCCAATCAACTGCCCAATGATTTCTAAAGAAAAAAAAACACTAATATCATATATTTGTTTCATAAAATTAATTGCTCACTTATTTGTACCTTTTCAGCCATATCTTTCATTTGTATAATCACATTTTATTAGTCACCAGGTATTATTTTGGTTTAGCTGAATTGAAGTGAGATCTGTTTCATCTTTTTGGTTTATTTGTAATAGCCATTTTATTGTTAGTATACAAACATACAATTGTTGAGGTGCAGTTCAAGAATTGGTTTGAATTTATCCTGAGACAGAAATTCAATAGAATGATGCTTTAACACACTGAAGCATATCAGCGATAAGACTGACAGTTGTGATTTGTGAGTGTCCTTTTTAGCTAAATCTGAAAAGAGCCGTGAGTTTCTTTGTAGTTGCATTTCATTAAAGGTCTAGTGCAAGGGAGGGTGCTTTGGATCTTGTTCTGGCATTGCTGATTGGAATTTTAGATTTGAGATGATGCCAATGGACATTAACAAGGGTTTGGCGAGGAAAACATATTTGGTATTTTTTGCCCTCACTGAGACAAAAGCTTGTATCCATGAGGCATTGAATCCTGTTTGTGTTATCCAACTTTTATTGAGCCTACACATCCAGAATAAGGTTTTGCTTTGGTTTTGTTGATAAAATTGATTGTTTTTCATTCTTTTAGGTTGATGCAGCCATTGTTATGTTTAAGTTGAAGCGAGCTTCAGAGTATCCAGCCGTTTCATCTACTAAAAGCTTCTTCTCAATGGTATGTTCTCTACCATTGCAACTTTTGTTCTTTTAATATGAATAATTATGACAAGTTATTCTCTTTTTGTGCTGGCATTGAGAACAAGGTGGTATTTTCTGCTATCCTTCAAGGGGGGTCATTCTAAGATGTGGATTTGACGTTGATATGCTTCTTTTTGAACTTTGTGATGATGTTCACAATTCTGATGTGATAGTACATTAAATTATGGATGAGATTCTGCATCTATTGAAATCTAGTAAGAGGCTTATCTATGCAGGTGAATTCAGCATTTAGCGGGAAACGTAAGATGTTGCGAAGATCACTTCAGCACATTTGCACATCTTTAGAGGTTGAAAGAGCTCTTGAAGATGCAGGTCTTCCTGCCACGGTAAGACTATTAATATGTGAACATGGCATTGCATGGCTTTATTTCCTCTTTAATTGTTATTTTCTTTCTGAATGACAACCACATTGATTGCATTGCAGTCAAGACCAGGGGAACTTAGCTTGGATGATTTTGTAAAGTTGCATAATTTAATTGTAAGAGAATAGGGGTGTGAGTTGCTGAACCTGCTGGAGTTGTGGGGTGGTCAAACTCAAAAACCAGTCCTGTCAAATTTAACGCTTGATGATCCTCGCAGCGGAAGGTTGATGCTATGGCTTTGACCACTGCGTACCGTATAGAAATACAAACTTCTTGTTGGACTTCTAAAAAAACAAACTAGACCTTGGAGCATTTGGCATGGACAATGAGCCCAATTATTCAGTACAAATTTTGATGTCCGCCGTACATATTTTTGAAAGTTTCTGGTGCTGCTATTATCAGGCAGGATCGGTTTTGGCCAGAAGCTGTTTAGCCATCACTAGAACTTTTCTGAAGATGCTAACAGCTCTGGTAAAGATGCTGCTAGTGGGAACCTCAACACTGTTTTGTTACGTTACGTTCATGTTATGTCCAAGCGGTTGGCTTTTATTTCAGTTGAGTGATGGTAGACTTTTATTAAAATTGTTGCTGAATTTGTCTATAATAGCTATTGAGCTTCACGTCTATTCAAGGGATTGCATTGCTAAATCGCTGATTCAATGTCAATCAAGTGATTTATTTACCTTACACAATATTTATACCCAACGGTTGATATAATAGTTTGGTGAAAATTTGTGCGAATGTATTAATTTGTCAGTTAATAACCATTAACCAATTTCCTGGAGAGAGTGTTAGTTGAAAACCCTCATCATCGATATACTTGAGAGGTACAACAAAAATATTGACTAATTATATTTTTCTTGACACTTTAAATAAATGATGGTACAATTAAATTATGTATAAATGAAGTTGTAAGTATAAAAAAATTATATTATTATTATTATTATTATTATTGTTTTTTCTGGTCTATACGTGTCTCTATATGTGTAACGTTGCACCTATGCCGGCTTAACTATTTCCATCGGTAGTTTGGATTTGCTTATTAAAAACGTTTCTTTTGTGTTTGCTTACCGTGAATTGTGTTCCTGCAAGGCCAATCAATGATTTAAAATTTTCAATCTGGTCAGTGGGTTATCCTCTGTTCTGCATTTCTATTCCGACAAGCCTTCCAAGCTTCCGATCCTGGTCTTTTTTAATCAGTTTGTTTTCGACTGCACTCTTAAGGCTTCAACAACCCTCTTATTCATCGAGTTTCCCGGACTTCTGGTTATATGTGTTTTGATAACCGTAGATATTCCAAGTTCTACCAACCAGGGGCAGTACTGGTGGCCTTTTTTAACTTTGTTCTGGCCATGGATGATGTCACTGCCTTCTGCTTTAAGAAGATAATATTAGATATTGCATAATGGGGATTAGAAAAGAGAACCATTTCTTTGCTCCTTTCCCATTTTTCCATGTCCCAGTTCTTGGAGTCCCCAGTTCTTTTGGTTCCTTTTCACATTCATGCTCAGGAAAAGCACCGTGACGTTCAAGATGTGTACCCTTAAATTATAATACTAAACGAACTCTAGCTTTGCTTGTTTAAATAAGATCATTGTCAGGAGGTCAAGATGTCAATGTTCAAGATTGGCGATTATCTATTTGCACTTCATTGCATTCCAGGATTGTATGAGGCACACAAGTTGTGGTCGTAACGATGCTGTGGGAAATGTTGGTGATGTGTCAACATCTGCAAAAAGATGGTCGCATGGATTATCCATACCGTCAGTGAAGAGGTTTCTTGCATGAGGATGGTTTTTCTTTTTCTTTTTTTTTTTTGGTGCAGGCCCCGTCTTTTTAAATCGTGCAACTACTAGCTCTCATCAGACCTTTTCTTTTATATACATATATATATATATATATATAGATATATATATATTCCGTGTTCGATTTTCCAACTTTCGAAATGATAATGGAACAACTCTCTTTTCGCTGGTAAAATGACAAATGTATTATTTGCGCATTTCTTCTTAAAATAATCGCATTAGCTTCACAGGCGTGGAATGATCTCCACAGACGCAGAATTGACTACAAAAACAAAAATTCGGGTGCTAGCTACGTTTTGTTTTTATCTATTGTATCTTTGTCATACTAAAAAAATTCAAATGGTGCTCTATGTAATTCCCACAAATGGCTTATATTTGTAAGGCCGAAAAAATTGGAAAAAAGTTTTGATCGCCGCGACTCTTCATTGCATTATGTTATATTATATAAATACAATGTGTATCCTACAAATTTCGTAACTTAAGTCTCAATTTACCTAATTATGTGTAACTACCCAAAATTATTAAATATAGATATATACTAATAGATACAAGATAACCGAAATTTCAATTACCAAATATTCACCCTAATACCCCCCTTAAGTTGGAACATGAAGATCAAAAATACCCAACTTGCAAAGAATAACATCAAACGAACGTCTGTCAAGAACTTTAATAAGGATATCAGCTAATTGGTAAGACGAGGATACAGATTGAGGAAGAATGATACAATAATGAATCTTATCACAAACAAAGTGACAATCAACCTCGATGTGTTTGGTGTATTCATGAAACACAAAGTTGTGAGCAAGGTGAAGAGCTTACTGACTATCACAATAAATTCGCATAAGAGATGAGTGAGGGATGCTAAGAGAAACTAACAAACCCTTAAGCTATTTTAATTCACAAGTCGTAGAGGTCAAAGATCGATACTCTGCCTTAGCCGAAGATCAAGATACAGTATGCTGTTTTTTCGTTTTCCAGGAAATTGGAGAATCCCCAAGGAAGACAAAATATGCCATCAAAGAACGTCAAGTCAGGGGGTAACTTGCCCAATCCGCATCACAATAAGTCGTAAGATGAAAAGAGGAATCAGAGTGGAGCAAGAGACCTTGGCCAGGATGAAGTTTTAAGAAACGAACAACCCGAAGGGCTACCTCCCAATGATTGTGTCGTGGCTCTTGCATAAATTATGCTAAGATATGCACACAATAAGATAATTCAAGTCGAGTAATTGTCAGGTAGATAAGACAATAAGACGCTGATAAGACATAGGATCAGGAAGAGTTGCGTCCTTAGCCAAAGCGAGGCGATGATTTTGCTCCATTGGTGTGCCGGCAGGTTTAGCACCTAACAAACCGGTCTCAGAAATAATATCGAGAGCATATTTTTTCTAATAAAGAAAAATTCCAGTCGAATTTCATGCTACTTTAAGACCTAGGAAGTACTTCAATTTGCCAAGGTCTTTCATGTGGAAACAAGTATTCAAGTAAGTTTTAAACGCCTGAATGGCATCACTATCAGTCCCACCTATCACCAAATCATCCACATAGATCAAAATGGTCAACTGAACTTTGTCATGTTGAAATGTGAACAAAAAATAGTCTGAGCCAGATTGCTGAAATCCATATTGAACCAGAGCCGCAACAAGCTTGGCAAACCAACACTGCGGTACTTGTCGCAGCCTGTAAAGAGACTTGCGCATAAGACACACTTTATCTACTCCGGGTGCCGTAAAGCCTAGCGGAAAATGCATATAAACTTCCTTCTCAAGATCGCCATGCAAAAATGCATTGTGCACATCCATCTGATGCAATTCCCACCCACGGATCGCTGCTACTGCTAAGAAGGTACGAACCATGACCATCTTTGCAATAGGTGCAAACGTCTCATTATAATCAAGACCGTCGATCTGGTGATTCCCGAAAATAACCAAGCGTGCCTTGTATCGCTCGATGGTTCCGTTTGCATGATACTTGATTTTGTAGACCCATTTACTACCAAGAGCCTTCTTTCCCTTAAGCAAAGTAGCAATTGTCCATGTCTCATTATCCTCTAGTGCCTCAACCTCCTTTTTCATTGCCTCATGCCAACATGAATGCTGCATGGCCTCTTTAAAATTGGTTGGTTCAATCCCTGTAGTTATTGCAGCCACGAATCGACGATGTGACAAGGAAAATTTAGCATAATTCACATAGTTTGTGATGGGGTAGGGCATACCTGAGGATGCCAAGGAAGAGGAAGGAGAGCTCGAGGGACTGAGGGCAACTTATGCAACATAAAATCATGCAAATGAATTGAAGGTTGTCGCACTCGTTTACCGCGTCCAAGATCGTCCACTGCACCCATAACCTTTGCAACTTCTGGTACTGGTACGACCCTATCTACTGCCACACCTTCTTCCACAGACTATCCATTATATTCAGAGGTCGGCGGAGGTGCCTCAATCTCAGGTATGTCCTTTAATATAGTAGACTCTATAACAGTAGGCAGGGAATATGGAGTTGCCTGCCTGGCAGAATCCGTATGGGCAAAAGGAAACATATGCTCAAAAAACTCCACATTTTGACTTTCAAAGCAAACTTTCCTATCTAGATCATACACCCTCTACCCCTTTTTACCATAAGGATAACCCATGAATATGTACTTATGACTTCGACTTGCAAACTTATCCTTTTCTTGATTAATGTTCTTAGCATAGCATAGGCAACCAAATACTTTAAGATGAGAAATAGATGGAGGGCTTCCAAACAAAATTTCATATGGAGTTTTTCCACCCAAAATCGATGATGGAGTACGATTAATTAAATATCTTGCAGTGAGAATGCATTCTCCCCAAAATTGAATAGGTAAGTTACCTTGAAAACAAAGCGCCCTACTAACATTCAAAATGTGTCAATGTTTCCTCTTAACTCTTCCATGTTGTTGAGGTGTCTTAACCATGGAAGTTTGATGAATATTCCTATGTTCCTTAAAATAATCACCTAAACAAGTAAATTCTATACCATTGTCACTACGTAAATTTTGACTTGTTTATTGAATTGTCTCTCAATCATAGCCAAAAAATTCTTAACAATATATGGGACCTCATGTTTCCCTTTTAATAATTAAACCCATACACCATGAGAACAATCATAAACAATAGTTAGAAAATAAGTAGCACCACAAAAACTAGCATCTTGATAAGCTCCCCACAAATCACAATGAATTAATTCAAAGATATCACCAACTTCATTGAGTAAAGATGATTGGGAGACTTTGAAGTCTCTCTGGAACACTCACACGAATAATACATCCATATTTTCTCAAGGTGTACCATCAATGAAACCTTGTTTCTTCTTTGTCCTCAATGAAATCCTCATGGCCTTAGCCCATTCTTTGTAGTTTGGTCCTTTGAATTGTGTTTGCGTAATTAAATTACCTGGGTTGTCATTCAAGTTCAATAAGAACGACGAAGTATTCCTCGAACTTGAGGCTTTTTGATCTACCATCGTCCTAGTCTCTGTCGATATAATCGATTGGATGGTAGTTATTTCGGTAATAAGAAAATTTTCTTTCTTTGCTATTGGGGATTGGCGACTAGGAGAATTTTTAAGATTTTGAGATTTGGGAATTTTTCAGATTGTGCTCGCTGCCTCTCTAGTTGGATTGATCGACAAATTGGACGTGGAATCGCGCCACTATTTGTCTTCATCTTCCCGTTGGCGATTTCTAGATTTTGCGGCGGCACCAAAGAAGATTTAAAGACACTTGGCACTGATACCATGTAAAGCTGAGAAAATTGGGAAAAAGTTTTGACCGTTATGCCTCTTCATTACATTATGCTATATTATATAAATGCAATGTGTACCCTAGAAATTTTGTAACTTCAGTCCCAATTTACCTAATTATATATAACTACCCAAAATTACCAAATATAGATATATATTAATAGATACAAGACAACCGAAACTTCAACCACCAAATATTCACCCTAATAATATTCAAATTTACTTGAGTAAACTAACTCGTGTGGGTCATACAGTACATTAGTATAATTAAACCCCAAAAAATTGCGTTGATAGAGGATAATTTTGAAAGAGTTCATGATCGATTTAAAGCCAAAAAATAAAAAAAGGCAATGTAATACACCTTGAGAAAATTTGAAGATAAATCTAGAATCTGTAGATCTAATATAAATAATGTTAATGACTCGTAATTTATCTTGTTTTTTAGTCAACAACTCGTTCATTACAAAATAAAAATAAAATAATCCAATGAAAAATGGCTTAAAAAGTATTCAATCAACAAAGGGAAACAGATTTTTGCATAAGCATTATCGTATAGCAAACAGAATGGAATTATGGCATTAGACTTTTCTCAGTTTTGAAGCCAAGTGTCAAAAGCAAATCACAATAAAATAAAATAAAAAGAGGTTCACAAGCTTGCAGAGGGAGGCCTTTAAAGCTTCCACAAGCACCTTGCCAAAGCAGTCCACTTACCTGTCATGGTTACCAGTCAAACGATGCCATGTGCAATAAGGAAAATGACTCATATTTACTAATTTACCATTGCAAAGCTAAATGGAAAGACATGTAATGCAATGAAAAAGCTACCATAAAAAAAAAAAACTCTTCAAAGATTTTGTACCTTAAAAAGAACATAAACCACAGAAGAATTAGACATACTCACTAATTTACTGTTGGAACTCCCCTTGCCTTTTTATTTTACCGCCAAAAAGTCACCATCCGCCTGAATATTACTTGATGATATATACAACCCTATAATCTAAAGTCTTAAAATTTCTTTATAGTATAAGTTTGATATGATTGAACAAATATTTTAATAAATTAGGAATAGGATGAATAAAATAGAAGGATAATTGAGTATGAATCTTAAAAGGCCAAAGGCCAATTGAAAGGATCAATGAAGGAGTAATTTGAATATAATTTTGATGAAGATGATAATGATTATTATAATAAGGGTAATAATATTAGTAGAAATTTTAGAAGTCAATTTTTTTTAGGACATGGTAATAAGAATGGTAAAGGAATATGAAGTAATAGAAATATTTATAATAGGTATAATGAAAGTTGAGATAATAGAAATAAAGTGGAGGAAGGACTAGACAGAAATTTGAATAGCATTAAAATGAAGGTTCCTTCTTTTTAAGGAAAAATTGACCCAAATATGTATTTAGATTAGAAGAGAAGGGTAGAGCTACTGTTTGATTGTCATATCTTTTTTAAGGAGAAGAAGGTCAAGATAGCTATAATTGAATTTATTGATTATGTAGTAGTGTGGTGGGACTATCGAATTACTACTTGATGCGGAAAACCCAAAAAAGATGTGGCTTAGGGACCCAACGCACACAAGGAATCAAAGAACAACTAGGAAAACTAAACCATAGTTTAATATCACAAACCCTAGACCCACCCTTTGAAGGAACATGAACTTAGGATATTTAAGAAGGATATGGACGCTACACTCCAGAAAAGAAAGGAATTGAGAATGATAAGTTGATTGGAATGCCACAAGATGAAGTACCTCTTGATAAGTTCTTTAGTTCTTAAAAGAACCGAGAGAAAAAAAAACCCTTGCTTTTTATTTCCTTTAAAGTTGTCTGATTTTCCAAAGCTTACAAAGGGTGCCTATTTATAAGCTAAGATAGCAATCCTAAAGAGGCATAAATTCCTACTTAGGAGAAATCATTATTTTGGAGGAATTCCTAAATATGGATAAATTCCAACATAGATAATAAACTCCTATTTAGGATAGACAATAAACTCCTATTTAGGAGGGAATGCTATTACTTAGTCTGACCTATTTAAGTTTTCTAATTATATTAATTAGGCTTGGACTCTTTGTCAAACTTGAATTTGCACCATTTAAAGCTTGGTTGGCCTGAATGTCCTGAATTAGCCCATTTAATGCTTCTTTAATCTTTTTGGCTCCAGCTCATGTTATTGGGCCTTCTGGAATGTGCAATGGACCTCTTGCATCCATTGAAGTGTTCCACCCATCATCTCTATGGTTCTCATCATTCTCCTGCTCCTTAAAAGGATTCATCCCCAAATCATCACTTACATCAAAAGGGGAAAGATCAGAAATGTTAAATGTTGCACTCACATTATACTCACCAGGAAGGTCCAATTTATAAGCATTGTCATTAATTCGGTTTACAACTTGAAAGGGACCATCTTTTCTAGGTTATAGCTTTGAACGCCTTTGAGCTGGAAACCATTCCTTGCGTATATGCACCCAAACCCAATTACTAGGTTCAAACACCACCTTCTTTCGTCCCTTGTTGACATAAGATGCGTGTTGCTTAGTTCATTTTTCAATATGTTGTCGCACCTTTTCATGCAATGTTTTTTTATCATGTTAGCCTTGCATTCACCATTTAACTTGGCATACTCATTGACAGGTATAGGTACCAAATCCAAAGGAGTCAATGGATTAAAACCATATACAATTTTAAATAGAGAGTAACTGGTAATAGAATGAACACTCCTATTATACGCAAACTCGACATGTGGTAAACACTCTTCCCATGTTTTCAAATTTGTTCGAATAATAACATGCAAAAGAGTAGAAAGAGTTCGATTAATTACCTCAGTCTGCCCATCAGTTTGTAGATGACAAGTAGTTGAAGACAATAGCTTAGTACCTAACTTAACCCCCTAAAGTCTTCTAGAAGTAGCTTAAGAACTTTGTATCTCGATCTAAAACAATGTTGCGTGGCATGCTCTACTTTTCTAAAGACTAAGTCAACCACATTATTTGCATCATCAGTTTTATGATAAATCAACCTAGGGATAAAGTGTGCCATCTTTGAGAATCTATCAACAACAACAAATATAGAATCCCTACCCCTTTTTGTTCGTGGCAATCCTAGTACAAAGTCCATAGATAAATCAACCCAGAGATGGTTAGGTATAGGTAGAGGGGTAAACAAGCCATGAGGTAAAACTTTAGGCTTAGCTTGTTTGCATGTTATGCATTTTGCACATATCCTTTCAACATCTCGTTTCATTCGTAGCCAAAAGAAATGTTCATTTAGGACATCTAGGATTTTCTGAACTCCGGAATGATCCATTAAACCACCTTAATGAGCTTCTCTTACAACCAACTCCCCCAAAGAACTCATAGGCATGCATAAACAATTTTCCCTAAATAAGAAACCTTATGCCTAAAAAACTTCTCAAAGGCTGATGCCTCACATGCTCCATACACATTAGCAAACTCAGGATCATTCACATATAAATCCTTGATGTGTTCAAATCTTTAAAATTTTGTAGTAAGTGTAGAGATAAGGGCATACCTGCGAGATAATGCATCAACTACCATATTTTCCTTACCTTTTTTATATTGGATGATATAGAGAAAGGTCTCAATGAATTCAACCCACTTGGCATGTCTTTTGTTCAACTTTCCTCATCCTTTTAAGTGCTTCAAAAATTCATGGTTGTATGGATGACAAACTCCTTAGGCCAAAGGTAATGTTGCCATGTTTTTAAAGCCCTTACCAATACATACATCTCTTTATCATAAGTAGGATAATTAAGGCTTGCTCCACTTAGCTTTTCACTAAAGTAAGCAATTGGGCACCTTTCCTGCATCAAAACAACTCTAATGCTAATACCTAAAGCATCACACTCAATCTCGAAAGCTTTTGCAAAGTTAGGTAAAGCAAATAAGGGTGCATAACTTTAATTTTTCCTTGATGCAATTAAAAGCCTTGTCTTGGTTACTACCCCACCTTAACTCATGTTCTTTTTGATAAGCTCTGTGAGTGGTGTAGTAATGGTGCTAAAGTCTTTAACAAAGAGTCTCTAGAAACTAGCTAGAACATGAAAGCTATGCACGTCACTAGTTGACTTAGGTGTAAGTCAATCACAAATTGCTTTAACTTTTTCCCCGTCAACCTCAACACCTTTAGCACTGACAATATAGCAAAGAAATTTGATCTGATTAGTACAAAAGGAACATTTATGTAAGTTAGCATACAATTTCTTAGAACGTAAAACACTTACAACAGAATGTAAATGATCAAGATGATCTTCTAAGGTTTTACTATAGACCAAAATATTAGCGAAATACACAACTACGAATTTACCAATGAATGCATGTAAAACATAATTCATTAGTGTTGTTCCCACAGTCTTGAATGGGTTGTAATTGTTATCAACTAGCTTTACGTGTGCAAGTAAATTGAAGCCATGTGGAAGGGCAAAAAGGTAAAATCACACAGAAGGGCAAGAGAGTAAATTCATTGCGTAAGCCCTATTAAAGTTTCAAGGAGTAGAGTATATAATGGTCATGAAAGAAGAAGAACGGGGAGTCGGCAATATTGAGCATTCAGCAAAACCTAGATAACCGGCCAAAAGAGAACACTAAAACCCCATACGGAAGAACACCACCGGAAAGTACAAATCGAGTGAACAGTACCATCGTGAGAGAGAAAGAAGGAGACGCCGAAAGTTGGGGCTGAACGAAGAACAATGAATAGAGGACGGCCAAACCGGAGCAGAGCAGCGGGAAGAAAGAGAAACCCAACGGTGAACAGAAAAGTGAAATCCGATGAAGAGAGAGAAATTTAGCGGTAGGAGAGAGAAATCTAGCTGGATAGCAGGAGAGAGGGAAATGGACAGACGAGCCGTGAGACAGTGAAATCGTGAGACAAGGAGACGGGTGAGACCGTAAGACGGTGAAAGCAGGAATTGTGTGATACAACGTAGGAATTCAACGAAGCACGTAAAGAACTCAACGTATTTTTAGATTTCTTCAAGAAAGGTTAGAAAGCATTGCGGTGAACTTCAAAGCGGTAGTGCAGCAGCCTTTCAATTCAATAGAGGCAAGACGAGTTAGAAGAAGGGTAGACACAGTAAGTGACACTCTTTGTATTGTACTTGCTTAGTAATTGCAATAGTTAAAGGAGCAGCAGAGAATTAAAGACATCCATTGTAACCTGTGTTTACAAGTATAGTGGATAGTCTCGGTAGAGGGAGAGTCCCTACCACCGTGGATGTACGTCACGTTGACGGAACCACATAAATCTCGTATGTCCTTAATTTGCTTTATGTTCTGTGCTTTGAATTGAGTTGTGAATGCAACTAAAGTATCAGCCAACCCATAACCTAACGAAGACCTAAACAAGAATATCCGTATTGTCTATTAGGCAAGGTGTCTGAAAGGTGACTTTGGGGACTATTGTGATTAGTAGGTAGCAATAGATCTACCTTAGTCGAATTTGAGAAAGAGTTCACTTTTAAGAAGAGGTTGAAGTTGTTCACTTACCTGTAAATTACGAATTGTGGTGATACTAATTCACCCCCCTCTCAGTATCACAAACTAGTAGATCCTAGGGAGATGTCAGGAACTTCAATTAGTTACATAAAAGTGCTTGGTGCATTAATGAGACCAAATGGCGTAACTAGCCACTCATATAACCCATACTTAGTTTTAAAAGTTGTTTTCCACTCATCTCCCTCTCTCATCCTAATTTGATGATATCTACTTTTCAAATCAATCTTAGAAAAGACACATGACCTATGCAATTCATTTACATGTCATCTAATCTAGGTATGGGGTGATGATACTTTACAGTAATTTTGTTGATTGCGACAATCAACACACATCCTCTAAGTCCCATCTTTTTTGGGTACAAGTAGGATAGGAACAGCACATGGACTCATACTTTCCCTCACATATCCTTTGGACATAAGCTCCTCAACCTGCCTTTGAAGCTCCTTTGTCTCCTTAAGATTACTTTTCTATGCTCGCTGGTTAGGGATGGATGCACCTGGGATGAAATCAATTTGATGCTTAATTCCTCTATTAGGTGGCAATCCACTTGGGATATCGTCAAGGAATTCATTTTCAAATTCTTACAATAGTACAACAACAACACTAGGTAAGGATGGGTCAAACTTATTAGTGTTAAAAGAAGCCTCCTTGTACAAAAGTACAATTATAGGCTGTTTGGCATGGAATGCTCTTTTGACATCACTTCCTTTTTCATAGAGACTTTCTCTTTTCTTCTCTTTCTCTTGTTTCCTTGCGTTTTCTTCTCTCTTTTCTCTTTTATCAATCTCTCTTTTCTGTTCACTCTCATTTTTAATCCTTAATTGATCTTTATATGCTTGTTGAGGTGATAATGGTACAAGAGTGACAGGTTTTTCATTTATTACAAAGGAATATCGATTCTTAAAGCCATCATGCATAACTCGCTTATCAAATTGTCATGGTCTTCCTAATAGAATATGTCTTGCATGCATAGGTACAACATTACATAAAACTTCATCATGGTATCTTCCGATAGAAAATGATACGAACACTTGCTTATTTACCTTCACTTCACCACTCTTATTCAACCACTGAAACTTATATGGTCGAAGATGCTTCATAATAGGTAAATCCAGCAACTCCCACCATCAATAATCATACTACATACCTTATCTTTGATGAGACACCTTGTCTGAAAGATGTTATCTCGTTGCACCTCATTTTCTTCTTTTACTTGCACATTTAATGCTCGTCTTGTAACGAGAGCTACTCTGTTAACCGGATACTCCTCTCCATCACTTTCACCCTTTGATGATGGCACAGAATCATCATCCGATTCACTTTCGGTTTCAACATCACCGTTACTTCTCAAGATCATTGCACGCTTATTTGGACATTGAGATGCAACATGACTCCTGTCCAAACACTTAAAACATTTAACATCTCTATTTCTACTCAGTTAAGGTTCAAATTTACTTGTCTCCTTACTAGAACCTACATTCTTGTGCTTGGATAGCTTGGCTTTGGACTTGTAATTGGCCATCTCGTCCCTTTTAATCCAATTTGGCTTCAAAGATGAGGTAGAACTTGAATTCTGCCCAAACCATGTGGAGCCCTTTTGGTTAAGTTGCCTTTGAACTTTCATTGTTATGTGCACCATGTCTTCTAATTCCACATAGTGTTGCAATTTAACCACATTTGCTATGTCCCTATTTAGCCCTTGTAGAAATTAAGCCATGGTTGCCTCTCTATCTTATTCTACATTAGCCCTAATCATGGTAATCTCCATCTCCTTGTGGTAGTCCTCTACACTTTTAGTGCCCTGGGTGAGCCTTTGCAGCCTTTGTTACAACTCCTTGTAATAGTGATTAGGGACAAACTTCCTCCTCATGATAGCCTTCATCTCCTCCCATGTATCAATTGGCCATTTATGATTCTTTCTCCTAGTCAAAACAAGTTGATCCCACCAAATAATAGCATAATCAGTAAATTCAATTGTAGCAAGCTTTACCTTTTTCTCCTCTGAATAGTTGTGGTAGTCAAAAACTAATTCAACCTTTTTTTCCCATTCTAGGTATGCATTAAGATCATTCTTACCTTGGAATGAAGGAATTGTCATTTTAATACTGTCCAAATTATGGTCGTAGGTGCCTTGCCTCCCAAATTCTCTTTGATCCCTTCTATTGTTACCAGTTCTAACCATCGTAGTTTGATCATCAAATTCATCATCTTCTACATCATCTTCATGGTCGACGTGTCAATTACCTTCTTACTTTGGGAGCCTCATATTCCCTATGTCTCCTTTGCAACTATACTATTATATAAGCTTGCTCCTCCATCCTCTCCCTTATATCATCAAATTTGGTATTCATGCACTCAAATTGTTGTTGCATAGCTTTGATCATGAAGGGCACATCACCAACTCCCTCTTGAGCTACACCTTTGTCTTTGGACGTCATAGTCTTACTTCTACACAAAACAAATAGGATACCTCATAGAATACTCCCTCACATGTGTCACTTAAAAGATTGTGTCACACTCCCTCGTGTTTACACTCTTTGTGGCTTTTTCTTTATATGAACTTTCACTCTTACCTTTTACCACTTAGATTTTCCCTTTCAACTCTATAAAGAACTAAACAACGTAAATCAAGGGTATTGATTTTGGACAGAATAAGTTAAATGGTGTAGAATTGAACAAATTGGAGAACAAAGAATCAAACGAAAAAGGATGTCAACATAAACAGATTTAATGAACTAAACTTACAAAATCAGGATAGGGGTAATATAACCTAGAGGACAAACTTGGGTAACAAAATAGGAAAACAAATGGTAGAATTTGAGTTGAGCAAGAAAACTTTATTATTATTGTGGCCAATATGACCAAACTGTTAACCTTATCAATAACTTTGAATTTGATGTTTTCTTTCTTTTGTTCTTCTTCCTTCCTTTTTCTTTTCTTTCATTTTTTCTCTTTTTTTTCTCAACACAAAACAATAGTAGAATACTTAGACATAGTAATTGGAATTAAAATTAGCATGTTTATGAGCTTAAATAAACAAGCAAAGAGAGAAGGATTGCAAATAAAGAAATTTGTGCATTTGAATGATAATGCACATAATAGACAAACTAAACAACAATAAATAAATCAAAAGATAGAAAATTAAAGAGTGATTGGATTCAACCTGATTTAGAACCAGGACTCTGATACCAATTGATGCAGAAAACCCCAAAAAGACGTGGCTTTGGGACCCAACGCACATAAGGAATCAAAGAACAACCAGGAAAGCTAAACCAGAGTTTAATATCACAAACGCTAGAACCACCCTTTGAAGGAACATGAACCTAGATTATTTAAGAAAGATATGGACGCCACACTCCAGAAAAGAAAGGAATTGAGAGTGATAAGTCGATTGGAACGTCACAAGAAGAAGTAAGTACTTCTTGATAAGTTCTTTAGTCCTTAAAAGAACCGAGAGAAAAAAATCCTTGCTTTCTATTTAACTCAAAGTTGTCTGATTTTCCAGAACTTATAAAGGGTGCCTATTTATAGGCTAAGATAGCAATCCTAAAGAGGTATAAATTCCTACTTAGGAGAAATCCTTATTTTGGAGGAATTCCTAAATATGGAAAAATTCCAACATAGACAATAAACTCCTATTTAGGAGGGAATGCTATTACTTAGTTTGACCTATTTAAGTTTTTTAATTATATTAATTAGGCCTGGACTCTTTGTCTAACTTGAATTTGTACCATTTGAAGCTTGGTTGGCCTAAATGTCATGAATTAGCCCATTTAGTGCTTCTTTAATCTTTTTGGCTCTAACTCATGTTATTGGGTCTTTTGGAATGTGCAATGGACCTCTTGCATCCATTGAAGCCTTCTACCCATCATCTCTATGGTTCTCATCACTACTAGAAGGAGAAATTTCAAAAGACCAATAGAAACCTAGAATAAGGTAAAGATTGTTATTAGAAGAAGGTTTGTTCTTAGTTCTTATTATAGGAATTTGTATAACAAATTGCAGAGCCTTATGTAAGGTTCCAAGAATGTAGAAGAGTACCATAAAGAGATGGAGGTTGCTATAGCTAGGGAAAATGCAATGGAAGATAGGGAAGTGACCATGGTTAGGTTCCTCTAAGGGTTAAATACAAGCATAACTGATATGATAGAATTGCAACACTATGTAAAGCTTGAGGACATGGTACACATTACCATGAAAGTTGAGTGGTAAGGGAAGGAGTACTTCTAGATATAATTAGAACTTGGATTCATCTTTTTGGAAGTCTAATTGAAGGAAGAAGGAAGAGAAATTGACTCATAAGTTTAAAACTGATATACATAAACCTAAGATTAGTAGGGGTAGCCTTGGAAAGGGCAAATTTGAGGATAAACTTGAGGGCACCTGAGAAAAAACTAGAGACATTAATTGTTTTAGATATTGGGTAGAGATCATGTAGTGTCGTAATACCCTAATAAAAGATCTATGATCCTCAAGAAGGATAGTAAATATAAGATTGGGAGTGAGTCTAGTGATGAGGCTCATATGCTACGATTAGGTGCTAGTGATGTTAATAAAGAAGGAGAATGCCTAAAGCATTGTGGGAAATTTTTGGTGGTACAAAGAGCTCTTAGTGTATAAGTTAAGAAGAAAGATGATGTTGAGATGCAAAGGGAGAATATCTTTTATAGTAAGTGTTTAGTGAAAGGTAGAAATTGTAACTTGATTATAAATGAGGGGTAGTTATACCAATATAGAAAAGTTGGACTTTGAAGTTCCCCACTTCTCCGTAGGGTCCACTAGTTTGTGATACTGAGAGGAAGGGTGAATCAGTATTCACAATTCGTAAATCGCAGGTAAGTGAACAACTTCAACCTTTTCTTAAAAGTAAACTCTTTCTCAGATTCAACTAAGGTAGATCTATTGCTACCTACTAATCATAATAGTCCCCAAAGTCACCTTTTAGACACCTTCCCTAATGTTCGGATGTTCTTGTTTAGATCTTCATTAGGTTATGGGTTGGTTGATACTTTAGCTGTGTTCACAACTCAATTCAAAACACAGAACGTTAGGCAAATTAAGGACACACGAGATTTACGTGGTTCCGTCAACGTGACATACATCCACGGTGGTAAGGATTCTCCCTTATTGAGATTATCCACTATTGTTAAGAATTTTAGTTACAATGGATATCTTAATCCTCTGCTCCTTTCAATATTACAATTACTAAACAAGTACAATACAAAGAGTATCACTTACTGTGTCTACCATTCTTCTAGCTTGTCTTGTCTTTGTTGAATTGAAAAGCTACTCCATTGCCGCTTAGAAGTTCACTGTAATGCTCTCTAACCTCTCTTGAAGAAATTTGGAAATACGTTGAGTTCTTTCAATGCTTTGTTGAATTTTTTCTCTACGTTGTTTTACACAACTCCTACTTTCATTGTCTTACAGTCTCACTCGTCTCAAATTCTCCCTTTTCTGTCGGTCACTGTTCATCAGCCATTCCACCTTATGTTCTGGTCATTGGTTTCTCTCTCCTTCTGCTAGTGGTGTGCGTTGCCATGCTCACTTGGTTGGTTATCGAGTTCCTTTTTCTCTAATTCCCGTCCACTCCTCTGTTCTGGCCGTCGGGTTTCTTTTTCTCTCCTTCTCACTGATTCCTTTGTTCTGGCCATCAGGTTTCTCTTTCTCTCCTTCTCATTGACTCCTTTGGTTTGGCCATCGAGTTTCTCTCTTTCTCACCTTCTTGTCGACTCCTCTAGTTTGGCCATTGGGTTTCTCTCTCTTTCTGCGAATCTGCTTCGATTTGCTCAATTTCCAACCTGCCGCTTTCTCTGTATCGGTTTTTCTCTCTCCCTTTTTCACTCAGCCATTCTTCATTCCCTATTTTGCCATTTTTGCTCCCTTGGTTGAATGGTTTCTCTTATGTTTTCCGATCACTCTTTGTGTTTATATCGTTCACCCTCTCTTCTTTTCCGACAATGACTTTCCGTTTTCTCTCTTATCTTCAATGACAGCTTTCCGTTTTCTCTCGTATCTCCGATGACGACTTGTGGGTTATTGTGCTCTCTTATGTTGGCCTTTATATACTTTTTCATAAAACCCTAATAGGGCGAATTTACTGTCTTGCCCTTCCATGTGGCTTTTACATTCTTGCCCCTCTATGTGGCTTTTACCTTTTTGCCTTTCCATATGGCTTTACTTTCTTACACATTTAAACCTAATTGACAACAATTATAACTCATACAAGGCTATGAGAACAACAATCTGCCCCTTTGTAATTGTTGGCAATACTTATAATAAAAGCCACTATACATCAGTTTCAACTCCCTCTAAATATGCACTCTCCCTTTTTTAATAGCTCCCCCTGAACTGTTGCTTCTCTCCCCTTTTGCCAACCAATTACAAATTTGAAAAACTCACAAAGTAGAGATGAAGGATTCACCTGAACTTTAGGCTTGAGGAGGCATTTGCACAGATAGACTCAATCTGTGCTTTTCAAACAACTCTGTGGATAGAGGTTTAGTTAAAATATCTGAAATTTGATCTTTAATGCCAACATACTTCAACTAAATTATACCTTGTTCCACTTGATCTTTGATGAAGTGATACCGGATGTCAATATGCTTGCTCCTCAAATGTTGAACCAGATTCTTGCTGAGATCAATAATGCTTTGATTATCACAAAGTACACTCACTGGTAACTTCACTTCAATACCCAAGTCTGCCAATTGTCTTAGTATCCATATCACTTGTGTACATGCTGCACAAGCAGCCATATACTTAGCCTCAGCTATGCTTAAAGCAACACTATTTTGCTTTCTACTTAACCATACAACACACTTTGAACCCAAGCAGAAGCTGCAGCTGCTGGTTGATTTTCTATACTTCCTGCCCAGTCTACATCAATGTATACTTGTAGTTTAATAGAATCCATGGCTGGATACCACAAACCCATTTCCAGTGTTCCTTTAAGGTACCTTAGGATTCTTTTCATTGCCAAACACATAAGACTCCTTAGGATCAGCTTGGAATCTCTTGGTAGTGCATATAGCTTGCATAAGATTAGGCCTTGATGCTGTAAGGTACAGAAGACTCCCTATCATCTTCCTATACTTTATAGGACTTGTACTTCTTCCCTCATAATCTTTTGTTAACTTACAGCCCATTGTCATAAGGCTACTGATAGGTCTGTTATCCTCCATGCCAAACCTTTTTAGCATCTTTTTGGCATACTTCGTTTGAGAAATAAAGATACATTCTTCACATTGCTTTATCTGTAATCCAAGAAAGTATGTCATTTCTCTAATCAATGACATTTTATCTTCTGTGCAAAATCTTGGCATAGCTTAAAGTGATTCCCTCTAAAGATAATGTCATCTATATATACTATGGTTATCAACTGATCTTTCTTTGAGTTGAACACATACAAGTCATTATCAACCTTTTATCTTCTGAAGTTCAACCTTCTCAAGTATGCATCTAGCCTACTGTACCATGCTTTTGGAGCTTGCTTAAGACCATATAAGTTTTTCTTCAACTTGCACACATGTTTCTCATCCTTATTGATTTGTACTCCATCAGGTTTTTCAATATACACTTCTTCTTTCAGGAGCCCATTCAGAAAGGCAAATTTCATATCCATCTGATAGACTTTATACCTCTTGTGTACTGCCAAAGTTAAGAACATTCTGATAGTTTTTAACCTTGCTACTGGTGCAAAAGTTTCATCAACATTTATCCTTTCTATCTGAGTGTAGCCTTTGCATACTAGCCTGGCCTTGTTCCTCACGACCTTGCCATCTTCATTGTATTTATTCCTAAACACCTATTTTGTTCTTAAGACATTCTTATTAGTGGGTCTTGGAACCAGCTCCCATGTATCATTCTTCTCAATTTGATCTAGCTCCTCATTGATAGCTTTGACCTAGGCTTTGTCTTGAATAGCCTTTTTAACAGATTTAGGTTCAACTTGTGAAAGTAAAGTAATAGCTCCCACAATTCTTCATCTTGTTATAACTGTTGCTAATGGGACACCTAAGATCTGATCGCCTTGATGAGCACTGGTCCATATCTTGTTTGTCCTTCTCTCTTGCACAATCTTAGTTGCAGGAGAATCTCTTTCTTCATCTTTAGACTCACTCTTCTCTAAGTCTGAACCTACTTCTTGTTCCTTTTCTTTAGGTTGGTCTGATTCTTCATCTATCTTAAAGTCATCTTCTTTATTGTTCTTAGCTTCTCCATTTTGCATTGTTTTCCAGTTCTCATCTATTCTCACATCACTGGACGTGATCACTTTTCCCAGCTTATGTAGGAAAACTCTATAACCTTTTGTCTTTGCTGAGTATCCCACAAAGATGCCTTCATTAGACCTAGCATTGAACTTTCCCAGGTTTTGCTCCTTGTTCTTCACAAAACATGGGCTGCCAAAGATTCTGAGATACTTGGCTATTGTCTTCTTCCCATCCATAGCTCATATGGAGTCTTATCAGTATTGGGCCTTAGTAAGACTCTATTCAGTAGATTTATAGTTGTAAATGTTGCTTTTGTCCAAAATCTTGTGTGAAACTTGGATTCTAATAGTAGAGTTCTTGCCATTTCAACCACATCTTTATTTTTCCTCTATATCACCTCATTTTGTTGAGGTGTTCTTGCTACTGCCATCTGATGGTGAATACCATGCTTCTTAAGATAATCTTCAAAAGCTTCATTTGTAAATTCAATACCTTGATCTGACCTCAATACTTTGATCTTCCTTCCATTCTCATTTTCAACCAATCTTTTGTATCTCTTAAAGCAATTTAGAACTTCTGACTTGTGTTTGAGATGCATGATGCAGGTCCTTCTAGAATAATCATTAACAAGATGAAGTACCTCTCACCATTTAACCCTTTTGTCCTCATCGGTCCATACAAATCAGTATGCACAATGTCAAGCACTGCTTCAGAACTAAACTCTTTGGTCTTATATTGCTTTCTGGCATGTTTTCCTTTAGATTATACTGAGCAAACATACTCCCTCTCTCTCCTGAGGTCGGGAATGTCTCTGATTGCATGAGTAATGGTCAACTTCCTTATATTCTTTTGTGTTAAGTGTCTCAGCTTCTTATGCTAGAGTTGATTTTCTTCTTCCTTTATAAGTAGATAGTTGTTTGTCTTGTCCTCATCAATCACATACAAATTTCCAGCTGTTCTCTTCCCTGTTGTAGCAGTATTGCCTTCTTTACTCTTTACTTGGCAACCTATTTTTATGAATATCACTTTGTGGTCGTCGTTGCATAGTTGGCTGACAGATGGTAGATTATATCTGAGTCCTTCAACATGCAAAACATCTTTTAGCTTTCCTTTTCCAATATTTATTGACCCCTGACCACTGATGTTAAATGAATCATCATTGCCAAACTTGACTTTGCCTTCGCTTGATTTGTTTAGCTTTGATAATTTACTCTTGTCTCCTATCATATGTGAAGTGCATCCACTATCAAGGATCCACTACTTATCCTTGTAGTCAGCCTTTAGTGCAATTTTAACTATATTAGCCACCTCTCTTTTTGCTCTATATTCCTTTTTTTGAACTAGTTGGTAGATAGTTTTCTCTTTTTTCTCAACTTCGACTGCACCGCTTGTTTTCATTGTTCCATTGAGTGCCTTCTCTTGCTCAGGGAGAAGTGTCATGTATCTTTTGGCATTATGGCCATCCTACCCACACCTTTCACATTGTTCCAAGTCTGCCAATATAGCAAACTTGTTCTTTGAAACCACTGGTTTGCGCTTCCACCAACAATCCTCGTCTGTGTGTCCTTGCTTTTTATAGTATGTGCAAGAATTCACAACAGGTGTTCTTTTCTGAGTTTTGTATTGTCTCCCCCTGTATACAGCATCGTATCTTCTCAAGTTGGAGACATATACTGGCCTTCTCCACCAACAGTTACTCGCCTTATGACCCTAAACTCCACAATAAAGGCAATGACCTTGAAACTGCCTCTTCTTGGGTCTGATCATAGCTTGTCTTCTTCTGTTCATCAATTGTTGTGTAGGCAATATATCTAGCTTCTTTGCTTGTGGGACTTTCATTTCAGCCACCTTCTTCTCCTTCTTCTGTTCAGTCGTAGCCCTCTTCTGGTTGACTTTTTTTTCTTCTTTCGTATTTGCCACCCTAGGTTGCTTCTTTAGATCTTCTTTATTCTTAACTATCTTCTTTTGAGTCATAACCTTCTCTTTCAACTTCTGTGGTACATTCTTATTTTCTTTAACCAATGTAGCCTAAGATTGCTGCACTTTCTCTAAATTCTTCACTCCTTTTGTAGAACTTGTTTCTCTTATCATTTCAAGCTTCTACAAGTTCTCTTTGTTACTTTTGAGTTATTGCTAAAGTCTCAGCAACTCTTTTTCCATTTCTTCAATTTTTGAA
Source organism: Ceriops decandra (assembly GCA_020615895.1). Lineage (NCBI taxonomy): Eukaryota > Viridiplantae > Streptophyta > Magnoliopsida > Malpighiales > Rhizophoraceae > Ceriops > Ceriops decandra. The sequence goes on along the minus strand of JAHLGO010000169.1, from coordinate 5,675,308 downwards.
GACCTTGAGCAAAGCTCTACTATAAGGTCTTCATATATTTTGATATGTTTCTCAAATCTTCTCTTAAAGTCAATATACTCAGCCCTTATTTCATCTTTTTGACTTTCAACTTCCTCAGACTTTGCTTTAACTTGTTTTATATGGGCCTCCAACCTTTTTATGGTTCTGCCCCTTTTGATTATCTCCTTTAAAGCTGCTTTAACTCAGCTACAAGATCTGGTTCTTCTTTATCAACCTTCTCTTCCTCTTCTATGGTTGAATTACCACCTTGAGCTGATGCCATAAAGCCATTTGATGAGTTTTCATCTTCTTCCTCATTAGTTTTTTTTGTCTGACTCACATAACTCTTGAATGGGCCTTTCTTCTTCTTCTATTGGTTGGCAGTCTTCTTGCTAGACTTTTTTGATTTGAATGATGATTTTCTCCGTCTTGAATTCTATTCATCATCACCATCCTCATCTTTTATCATCAAGTTTCACTTTGCACTGAGAAGTGAAGTGTCCAGTCTACCCACAGCGATAACATCTCAAGGACAACTATCCTTTTCCCTCTTAGACCCCTTCTTGAATTTCCTTGTGAAGTAAGCCAACACTTTACCTTCACTTTCTTCTTCATCACTATCATCATCCTTAATGGATGATTCTTCCTCTTATCTTATATTTAAGTGCTTCATAGCTTTAAAATCTACCTCCTTTGATACCTTCGTTGTTGTAGAGCTTTCAGCTGACTTTATCCTTATCTCATATGCAATGAGATTGCACTAGAGATCATGTAGAGACAGAATTGAGATCTTTATTCTCCTTCATGGCTGCTATCTTTGAGCCAAACCTCTCAGGTAGAATTCTTAGAATTTTCTTCATAATTGATGAGTCCTTCTTGTTCTTCCCATGACTTCTCAGGTCGTTTATAGCATTAATAACCCTAGTGAAGAACTCTTGAATTGTCTCATTCTTCTGCATTCTGAGAGATTCATATCTCTCTTTAAACACTTGAAGCTTAGCCTCCTTCATTTTGCCATCACCTTCATAGATTTTCTACAATCTGTCCTATATCTTCTTGGCAGATTTGCAGTCCATAACTTTAGCATACTCAACATCTGTCAATGCTGAAATGATGACATTTGAGGCCTTCCCATTTGTCTCAAACTACCTTAACTCCTTTGGGGTTGGGTCTTTACTTTCTTCCGAAGCCACAAAACCCTTTTGTACACATTTCACCACGTTTATGCCTATGGTTGCAAATACCACTTGCATTCTTGCTCTCCACATATGGTAGTTAGTTCCATTGAAGATTGGAACCTTCTTGCTATAAGTGGTGCTAATGCTAGTACCGACTTCCATTTCTTAGTATGCTGAACAAGTCAAACTTCTAGATCCCTTCAAACTAGTACATCAAGTTGTTAAGCTTCAAACTAGTAAACTTGTGCTCTGATAACAATTAAAGTTCCTGACTTCTCCCTAGGATCCACTATTTTATGATAGTGAGAGGGGGGTGAATCAGTATCACCACAATTCATAATTCACAGGTAAATGAATAACTTCAACCTTTTCTTAAAAGCAATGTTTCTACAGTAGAGGCATTGCGAGTGCCATTGTATATGGCAGGTTTGGAAACTTTTAGACCTTGCCCAACCGTAGTGCTACTTGTGCCAACAGTACTCATCGAAAGTGGACTACTAAACTCTTTCTCAGACTCGACTAAGGTAGATCTATTGCTACCTATTAATCATAATAGTCCCCAAAGTCACCTTTTAGATACCTTGCCTAATTGACAATTCGGATGTTCTTGCTTAGGTCTTTGTTAGGTTATGGGTTGGTTAATACTTTAGTTGCATTCATAACTCAATTCAAAACATAGAATGCAAACCAAATTAAGGACACATGAGATTTACGTGGTTCCGTCAACGTGACGTACATCCACAGTGGTAGGGACTCTCCTTTATTGAGACTATTCATTATTCTTAAGAATTCTAGTTACAATGGATGTCTTAATCCTCTGCTTCTTTCAATACAAAAAGTGTCATCGCAATGCTCTTTAACCTCTCTTGAAGAAATATGGAAATATGTTAAGTTCTTTCAATGCTTTGTTGAATTTCTTCTCTATGTTGTTTCACACAGCTCTTACTTTCACCGTCTCAAATTTTCTCCCTTTTCTGCTGCTCACTGTTCATCGGCTGTCCACCCTCTGTTCTAGCCATTGGGTTTCTCTCTCCTTCCGATGGTGGTGTGCTTTGCCATGCTCACTTGGTTGGCCATTGTGTTCCTTTTCTCTCCTTCCCATTGACTCCTTTGTTTTGGTTGTTGGGTTTCTTTTTCTCTCTTTCTCGTCTACTCCTCTGTTCTGGCCATCGGGTTTCTCTCTCTCTCCTTCCTATTGACTCCTCTGGTCTGGCCATCAGGTTTCTCTTTCTCTCCTTCCTGTTGTCTCCTCTGGCTTGGCAATCGAGTTTCTCTCTCCTTCCATTGATCTGCTCCGATTTGTTCAATTTCTAACCTGCCTCTTTCTTTGTATTGGGTTTTCTCTCTCCTTTTTTCACTTGGTCATTCTTTGTTCCTTGTTTTGCTGCTTTTGCTCCCTTGGTTGAACGGTTTCTCTTGTGTTTTTTGATCACTCTTTGTGTTTATGTCATTCGCCCTCTTTTCTTTTTCGATGATGACTTTCTGTTTTCTCTCTTGTCTCTGTTGACAACTTTCCATTTTCTCTCTTATCTCCGATGATGACTTGTGGGTTATTGTCCTTTCTTACGTTGGCCTTTATATATACCTTTATAAAATCCTAATAGGGCGAATTTACTGTCTTGACCTTCTATATGACTTTTACCTTCTTGCCCTTCCATGTGGCTTTACTTTCTTGCACACTTAAACCTAGTTGACAACAATTATAACCATACAAGGTTATGGAAACAATGGACTTACTTACAATTAAACATCTTAGGCCATATAACTTGTTGTGGTTAAATGATAGTAGATTAGTAAGAGTGATTAAACAAGTTGTGGTTCCATTTTCCATTAGTAGACATAAGGATAAAATGTTTTATGATGTTGTACCTATGTAAGTAAGACATTTGTTATTAGGTTGTTTTTGGCAATTTAATAGAAGAGTTTCGCATGATGGTTATAAGAACTATTATTCTTTTACCATGGATGGAAACCCATTCACATTTGTTTCATTAACTTTAAAACAGGTGTATGAAGACCAAGTGAGACGTTATGAAAGTAAGCAAAAGAGAAGAAACGAAAAAAAATGGGAGAGTAGAGAGAAAAGAAAATGAACAAGAGAAAAACAAGGTAAAAACACTTAAGAGTGATAAGTACAAGATTAGTTAGGTTTAAGAGTGAAGATGAGAGAAAACAGGTAAATGTACTTACAAAAGGAGTAGATGTTAGGGTTGCTTTCCAAGTTAGGTCACAAATGATCTTAATCATTTATAAGATTCTTATTTCTTTAACATTAACTTTAATTCATCTTTACCTAGTGTTGTTTCAACTTTGTTGTAGGATTATAATAATGTATTCCTTGAGGAAAGGGATTAAACATCACATTGATCTTATTCCTAGATCTCTTATTCCTAACAAGCCAACGTAAAGAAGTAATCTTGAGAAAACAAAGGAGTTTTAGAGGTAAGTTGATAAGTTGATGAAAAAGGGATATGTAAAGGAGAGTATGAGCCCATGTCCAATGCTAGTGTTGCATGTGCTAAAGAAAGATAGATTTTAGAAGATATGTGTCAATTGTAGAGCTATCAACAAAGTAACAGTTGAGGGTCAATATCCTATACCTAGGCTTGATGATATGCTTGATGAATTGCATGGTACTTATTACTCCTCTAAAATTGACTTTAAGAGTGGGTATCATCAAATTAGGATGAGAGAAGGTGATGAGTGAAAAACTATATTTAAGAATAAGTATGATTTGTATGAATGGTTAGTTATGCCTTTTGGTTTGACTAATACACTTAGCACTTTTATGAGATTAATGAATCATATTTTGAGACCTTTCTTAAAAAAATTTGTGATAACTTATTTTAATGACATATTAATATATAGCATGAATTTAGAATAACATGTTGAATATTTGCATTGTATGCTTAATGTGTTGAAAAAAGAGAAATTGTATGTCGAATTAAAGAAATGGCCAAATAACATTTAGTAAACATAGAACAACCCTAACATGAAAGGGATAACAACATGTTTGGGAGAAGCCATGAAAATTGAGGCAGATGTAAATAAAGAAGGGAGAGACTTTTGATGTTGGAAAATCTAAGAGTTAATAAGGAAATTGCCACAAGTTAAAGTCTATGAGTTAAGAAATAACTAAGGAGCATAATCCTTTTGTTGTCTTTTTAGGTAATTTTGAATCAAAGAGGAGCATAACAAGGAGCTTTATTAGGAGTGAAAAAAGAAAAATTCAGAACATTTGGATTTAGATTTTTGTAAGTTAGACTAGTTTATGGACAAAATAATTAGACAAGATAAGCTTCAATTGACATTAGATCCTTAGTGTGCCCTTGAACTTATATGCATAAGCTTAATGATAAAGAACCCACTAGGCGACTTGCCTTAGAAACCTTTGAATCAATTTGTTATACATACACTAGGAAACTAGGAAACAAGTTAGGTTGATTAGATTAAAACTTTAAGGAAACTAAGTACTAAAAGCCTCTATCTTAAGATGCCGCAAAGGTTAATCACTCCTTTGATAAGTTAAGATAATGTATTCTTCCAAAAACACAAGAAAGCAAAGTAAAACTTGTTGAAAAATACCTCAATCTTATTGATTCCATTTTACATAGTTGCAACCTTTATATAAGTATGTAAATATTACAATCCTATAAGGAAAAGGTGATACTTAACACATATATATAGAAAAAACCTTAATTACAAGAGATTCTTCTAATTAAGGAACACAAATATACCTTAATTAGGACTCCTAAGAAATAAAATCTGCCTTTATTAGGAATCCTTAAAAAGATTACAACTAATGATAACTAGGCATAAAGTCAAAGTAAAACCCTAACTAATCTATCAAGACCTAGCTGAACCTACAAGTCCAATTAAACTAAAGAAGTTAAGCATTTTCTACATGTAATTTATCCATAACTTAAAATCTAGCAACCTAAAACAAAATCAGGCCCATGAACACAACTTAACATGTAATCTGAGTCTTTTCTTAACTTGTTTATGTAGCTTAGACTTATATTATAGGCTTTAAGTTTTGTTCTTTAACTTATAAGTTTTGTCTATCATCTTGCACATAAAGATATGTGATTATTTTTGATATAGCATTGAAAACTTTTAGAACAGCCTTGGAATTTTCTAAAGCACCTTTTTTGTTATGCAACTCCATGATTAAGCCTTGTAAAGTCTCTTTCATCCTTTTTGTCCTTGTCCTAGTCATTGGACCAATAATTCCTTGCAAAGGATCTTGGAAATACTTACTTTGTTCCTTCACTCCTTAAAAAGATTCGTCCTCAAAATCACCTACATCAAACAAAAATAAGTCAACAACATTAAAAGTAGCACTAATATTACCATAGTTGCTTGGTAAATCTAGCTTTTAAGCATTATCATTAATCCTTTCCAAGACTTGAAAAGGACCATTTCCTCAAGGCTGAAATTTGGACTTTCTTTGTGGGGAATATCATTCCTTCTTCATATATACCCACATCCAATCACCAAGTTTAAAAACAACTTTCACACGCCCCTTATTAACTTGCTTAGCATATTGCTCATTCTTCCTTTCAGTGTTAGCTCGAACTTTGGTATGTAAATCCGTCACAAAATTTGCCTCTTTCTTACCATTTATGTTAGCACTTTCTTTAGTAGGAAAAGATAATATCTCCAAAGGAGTTAAAGGATTAAAGCCCGTAAGCTACTTTAAAAGGTGATAAGGAAGTAGTAGAATGAATAAATTTGTTGTAAGCAAACTCAATATGTGCCAAACATTATTCCCATTACCTTATTTAAATTATAGCACGTAACAAAGTAGTGAGTGTCCTATTAACTACTTCAGTTTATCCATCTATTTGAGGATGTAAAATAGTAGAAAATAAGAGTTTAGTTCCTAATTTATTCTATAAAGTGTGCCAAAAATGAATTAAGAACTTAACAACCTTATCACTAATAATAGTTCTTGGCAATTCATGCAAATGCACCACTTCCTTAAAGAATAATTCAATAATATGTATTGCACCATTGATTTTAGAATATGTAATAAAATGAGCCATTTTACTAAACCTATCAACAACAATAAATATGTTGTCCTTACCACTTTGAGACCTTGGTAAGCGTAAGACAAAGTCCATAGAAATATTAGTCTAAGGTTGGTTAGGCATAGATAAAGGTATATACAAGCCATGCAATTTAACTTTAACATTTACATGCTTACACATAATTCACTTATCATAAATAGAATGCATAACATGCTTCATACTAGGCCAATATATTTAGAGTTTTCTACTAACTAAAGTGCCCTATTAAGCCACCTCTGTGAGTTTCCCTAGTAAGCAACTCATGGATAGAACACATAGGCACATATAATTTATCCGTCTTAAACAAAAGCCCTTTATGCCTATAAAAATCACCAAACACATACTTATCACATGCATTTCATACTTGGCTAAAATCATAATCATTAACATACATGCCTTTAAGCAATTCAAAACTAAGTAACTTAGTTTGCAAAAAAGTAAGTAATATGTACCTCCTAAATAATGTATTAGCAACAACATTTTCCTTTCCATGTTTGTACTTGATCACATGAGGAAATGTTTCTATGAACTCCAGCCATTTAACATGCCTTTTTTTAAGCTTACCTTAGAATTTCAGGAACTTTAAGCTTTCATGATTAGAATGAGTGATAAATCTATCTTTAATGGCTAATGCTAGATTTGTTGTCAACACTAACTCATATATTTGCCTTTTTTGATTTAATGTTATGAATGCCTTTGAGATGTAGTTGCTACACTTATAAAGTGTTGTCACCTAATTTATTCAAGGGTTAAGGAAGATGACAGTAGTAGAATATGACGAGAATAAGTAGAGAAAGCAAGGCTAAAATCAAAATGCTGTTAACCTCACCTTGTGCTACCAAAAATGACAAGTTGATTCAGATTGCTAATGGTGTTATGGCTATAAAGAAAGCATTAGTTGCTGCCTTTAACATTAAGGTTAGTAGTGGCACTGCAAGTCACTTGCTAGGTAGGAGTCAATGCTGACCATTGACCATAAATTCAAGGAGTCAATGCTGACTATTGAGCATAAATTTAAGGAATAAATGCTAATCATTGATGGTAGGACAACCCCAAAGTTTAGGCATACAAAAACCCATGGAGCTACCAAGATAGGGTGTGAGTTGTAGAAACAAAATAGAGAAATAGAAAGCTAAAGCAGAGCAAAAACAAAAAAAGAAAAAAAGGGAGAATGGCAAAGTGTGGCCACCAAAAAAACAAAAGGAGAGAATGGCAGATAGCAGCCACTAAAAAGAAAATTTAAGGGCATGACAATGAGTCGAAACTTAATAGGGTGAGTGGTAAAAACACAAAAGAAAGCTACAAAAAATGAAAGAGTGAGAACTGATAGAGGAGAGATCTGGCAGAGAGTTGAGAAGTTGTATAAGAGAGATTCATAGCTGAGCCTTGTAGAGGAGAGAATGCTTAGCAAAGACTTTTAGAGGAGAGAAACCTGGTAGAGGTAGGAAAGAAACCCTGTTGAGGAAAGAACTTGCAGAGGAGAGAACTTACAGAGGAGAGAATTGATAGAAAGCTTGAGTAGAAATCAGTAGAGCTTGAGCAGATACTGGTATTGAGGAGGGAGAGAATAGTAGAAAGAAAAGAAAAAATTAGTTTTCTGCAATAGTAGCTTGTGCATATGAAGAGATCTTTCTTAAGGAAGTTTTTGTTATAACCTTTTTATGTACTTCTTGAAAAAGCGTGAGAAACTTTTGAAGTGATTAAGAGATCATTATAAGTGGTTAAGGAGTGATCCTTCTGCAGTGGTTAAGGAGAGATCCTTCCATAGCATTAGTTTATCCCTTAAAAACAAGATTGGTTTATGTGATCTAGGAGTAATTCTATTACATTGTGGATATAGCTCACACATTGTAGGTGAACCATATAAAAATCCTATGTGTTTTGGAGTGCTCGTGCTTGCTTGATATCTATATGATCATTCTTACATAAAGAAGTAAGATAAAATTAGATTATAGACTTTAACAGGTCACAAAGGTTTAATCTGGATAAATTTGTAAAAAGTAAGCATCTTATACTGATTCACCCCTTCCTTCTCTTAGTGTAAGACTTAAGAAGGTCCTTATCAATTGGTATCAGAGTGTGGTTCCTCTGTTGATTCATTTTACCTGCTTTGATCTGAAATTTTTCACAATTGATATGAATCTTTACATCTATGATTGCTTAATATCTATTATCACTTGGTCTGGATATGTTTGAATATGCTGTCTATGGCTTCACTCTTGCTGCTATAGGTGCTGCTATGATACTTACTAATAAGAAGAATTTAAAGTATGATGGAAAGGTTATAAATACCTTATATGCCTCTTTCTTAGATAACGAATTTACCAAAGTGATAGGGTGCAACACAACTAAACAAATTTGGGATAAATTGAACAATATTTATAAAGACATGGTTGTGAAGGAAGTCAAGTTACAAATTTTGAGGGGCAGATTTGAAAATATAAATATGTTGAATGATGAATTTAATAAGAGGAAATGAACTTATATGCTCTATTAGAGGCTATGGAGAGGACATCAATGATGCTACTACATCAATGATGCTACTATAGTAAGGAAGATACTTAGTATTGAGCCTATCTTTGATGACTAATATTAGATTTGTTGTCAATACCATCTCACATGATTATATGTGTTGATTTGATGTTATGAATGCCACTGAGATGCAGTAACGACATGGGGAAAAACCAATGATGACAAGTTAACCTTAATGTTAAGGAGTCAATGTTGACCATAACCCTAAATTCTAAGGGTTAAGATTGACTATTGACCTTAAAATTTTAGGAATCAAATATGGTTGTTAATTGTAGGGCAACCTATAGGAATCAATGATGATTGTTGATGATCATGTAACCTTAATTCTAAGGTTCTATAAATACCCTTATGCATTTTGCAAGTTCGTGTGTGTTGTAAAATTTTTGAAAGAATAAAACCTAATTGCAATAGCCGAGTAAGAGGGAGAGAGAGGTAGCAAGGCATCTCGCCAAAGGGAAAGAGAGGCAGTAAAGCAACTGACCACCATACCAGAAACTTAAAGCTATTGGCCACCACACCAAAAACTTAAAGCAGTCGGCCACCACACCAAAAACTTGAAGTAACCAGCCACCATACTAACAAGTTGTAAAAGTTGACCCTCACTAGCACGTACAATAACCAGTCCTCACTAAGTAGTAGTAGCCACAACGCCCTCACTAAGTTGCAGCAGTAGTCCCTCACCAATAAACTAGCAGTTAACCCTCACCAACAAACCAATAACTAGTGCTCACCAATAAGGTAGTAGCTTGCACCATTAAACCAACAAGGTAGTAGCCTGCATTAGCAAACTAGGAGGAGCTTGCACCAGCAACCTAGGAGGCAATAAGTTCAGCAAGAGGTGGTGTAGCAGCAAAAGGTGCTTACACCAGCAAACAAGGAGGTAGTAGGTCTGACAGGAGGTGTAGTAACAAAAGGTCCCTGTACCAGTAAACAATACGGCAACAAGTCCGGTTGGAAGTGGTGCAATAGTAGGAGGTTCCTACGCTAGCACTCCAAGAGGCTTTCTAGCAAACTAGCAACTACAAAAGCATCATCCATGAAATCAGCACACTGGTAGCTACAATAGAACTTCAAAAGCCTTCCAGTAGACCAGCAGCACTCCAAGAGCTTTCCAACGGACCAGTAACACCCCAAAAGGCTTACCAGTAGCAAAAGCACATCTAGGAGGAACCACCAACATACAACAGCAAGTTATACAACAACAAGATATGTAGTAGCAAGTCTGAGAAGCAATCAGCAAATCAAAACTTGCAGCAGTAGGTCCAAGAACAAAGCAGCCACATATAAATTACAGTAGTAGGTCTAGAACAAAGCAACCATTTATAGATTGTAGTAGTAGGTTTGGGAATCGACAACCACTTGTAGAAATTATAGTAGTGGCAATAATAACGTGTGAAGGTGGTAGTAGCAAATGTATGAGTAGACAGCAGCAGTACACGTGGACATTAGTAGCAATATATGTAGATAGCAGCAACAACATGAGTGGATAACAGAAGTGCACTTGGATAGTAGCGGCAGCACATCCGAACAATAGTAGTGCACATAAATAGTAACAGCAATGTGTGTGGACAGTAGTAGCAGCACAAGTGAATAGCTGTAGCGTGTGCCAAATGCAGTAGCAGCGCATGCAAACAGCAACAGCAGCCTCTGTGGGTAGCATTGATAGCGGATAAGATAACACTGATAACAAAGGAAGGAAAAGATCCATATTCTGTACTAGTAGTCTATACACATTGAATTATTGTTCTCTAGGAAAGTTTTTACTATAAACTCTTGATAAATATGCTAAAAAAGGGTGGGATATCCTTAAAGTGATCAGGAGATCGTTGTAAGTAGTTAGGGAGTACTCCTTCCACAAGTGGTTAAAGAGTGATCCTTCCATAACATTGTTGTATCCCTTGATAATAAGAGTAGATTATGTGATTTAGGAGTGATCCTATTACATCATGGACGTAGCTCACACATTGTAGGTGAACCACGTAAAAATTGTCATATGTACTTAGGTGCTTACACATTGATATATATTCATACGATCACTCTCACATAAAGGAGAAAAATAAAAATTGGATCATTAGCTCTAATAAATTACAGAGGTTAAATCTGGATCGATTTGTAAAAAGCAAATATCTCATATTAATTCATCCATTCTCTCAGTATGAGACCTAAAAAGGTCCTTATAATTTATAACCTTACCAGAAGCTTTTAATGCCAAAATGTCCTCCATAGGAGATAGAGATTTGGATAGGTTGCCCTGGATGATTGACACAATATATTGGTGGCTTATGATATGAAAATAGCCCTAATAAAGAAAGAAAAGAAGTTTAAGGTAGAAAAGGAGTTGGCCTTCAAGGCAATGAAGAAATTAAAGATTAAAGAACAAGGAGAAGAATCCAATAGCAACTTTAAAGTAGAAGATGGTGATACTAAATTTGATAAAGTCATGGCATACATCACAAAAAATATGAGGAAAGGAAAAGGGAAGTATAAGGGAAAATTGCTCTTGAAGTGCTTTAGTTGTGAAAGTATTAGGCACTTTGCAGTGGACTACCCAAAGAGAAAAGAAGCAAGTAGTGATGCTGATGATGAGCTAGCCCTAAGGAAGAGAACAAAGAAATCTAGTTATTTTAAAGTTTGGAATTCAAGTGTCGAAGGGAAAAAGAAATTCTTTAGATCCAAAAGAAGAAATTTTTTAAGCAAGTTGGATGAAGAAGATTATGAAGAAGAAGCTGATGATGATTTTGATGATGTTGCTGCAAAAAATATGTTGATTACATAGGTAATTGATGAAAAAGAATCGTTAAGTGATAAGGAATTAGCTGAAGAGGAAGAGAAAGAGATGGTGTAGTAACTTAAGAATGAATTGAGAGCATGTTTGCACAAAAATAGCAAGCTAAAAAAGGAGATAAAGAACTTCAAGAAGTAGAATAAAAATTGTGCTATTGATAAATTTGATCTTTGAGTGAAAGAAAAGGAGTTTAAAGCAAAAGGGAAGTACTTGAAAAGAATTGAAGAGCTAAATATACTTGAGGTAGAGCAAGGCAAAATACATAAAGATCTTGGCAAAAAAGTGATTATACACGAGTAAGAAGTGCTGAATTTGCAAGTCAAGTTCTATAAGGTTGAATTCAAATTGAAAAAGTATGAAGAGAGCCTTATACAAGTCATGGAAGTGAGTGGACAGTCCTCTTCAGCAAAGGCTATCAAGGAGGATGCTACTAAAAATTGGATAAGTGTCTAAGCAAACAAAGACCTCATTCTATAGACAAAAAAAAAAGCCAAGTGAGAGGGTAGAAGAGAAGAAGAAAATTGTGTTTGTACTTGAAAGCAAACACAATGAAATGATAAAATCAAAAGAAGTTGATGTCATGAAGAAAAGAAACCAATACAAGCTAAAATGGATTAAGAAAGATGTGAAGTAAACTCTTATTCAAAGAAGACAAGTTGTCAAAGATGGAAAAAAAAAGTTGCCATACCTACAAATCAGGTGGCAAAAGGTGTGAGAAATAATTATAATGTTGATTATCATAAGATAGGTGTTGAAGATAAGAGATATAAACTTGGTGAAAGAAGAAAATTTAGTGTGAAGGATTTTATTAGTGCTATAGTAAGTATGCGCATAAGGCTAGTGTGTGTTAAAGTAATGGGCCTATAATAAAAATGAATGTGAGGGAAAAGTCTAGGGGGAGACTGTATCAAGAAAGGAGACAACCTCAAGTGAAAAAAAGCCAAATTCCATTAAGCAATAAATTTGATATGTCAGAAGAAATTTGTGAAAGATGGAAAAAGGTTAGACATACTACTGAGGAATGCTTGACATTGCTACCTAGTCAAAGAATGCCTAGGAGAACACCTACATATGCTTACATATTTGGCTAAAGAAGAAGATGAGGAAAGGAAATGGCCATGGTTGTGGAAGTAGCCTCAAAAGCTTCCAAAAAAGAAAAGTCATGGATCCTTAGCAGTGATTACTCTTCATACATGATAGGCGACTCCAAGATGCTGAAGAAAGTAGAAAAATATAATGAAGGGTTAGTTACATTTGACAATGATGGTGCATTGAAGATTAAAGCCGTTGGTGCTACTAAAATTGGTGCAAAAAAGTTAAAATCAAAGGAAGTGATTTATGTTAAAGGGCTAAAACACAATCTAATTAGTTTTAGCCAACTTTATGATGATGGGCATAAAGCTACTTTTAGTAAGAGTGACTGCATGATAGAAAGATTAAGTGATGTTCTTGTTCTTACAAAGGGAGAAAGAATAAATGGAAACTTATATCAAGTTTCTAGACAAAAAGGACTAAACAAATTGTCTAAAAATAAAGTTGTGAAGGATGAACTCAAGTTGAGAAGAGAAAGAAATGCCATTTGTAGCACTTATTAAAAAAAGAAAAATGGTGAATGCTACCCATAAAAATATGGAGATTCAAATAAAGAAGCCATTGGAGTTCATTCATTTAGATATATTCACCAAACCTCTATTAAGAGAGATGTTCTAGAAGTTAAGGTTCAATTTATATGTTTAGCCACCCTTAGAGGCTGAGGAATGCCTTTAACACCCCACTCCCTTTCCTTCCCTTTTTTATTATTCTTTGGATTTGTTGTCAAAGGGGGAAATATTTTGCATAAAGTCAAAGAGAGAATATACTAATCAAAAGGGGAAAATCAAATAAAGGGGGAGAAGCAGAAAAAGGGGGAGTTAAAGGTGAATTTCAATTGGAATCATGCCTATATGCAAAAGGGAGATGCATGTTTCAAGGGGAGCTGTGAATGTCAAAAGTTGCTATTTGTGCATTGCTAATTGTTAGATATAATGTGTTGCCAACAAATCCAAAAAAGGAGATTGTTAAGCTCATCTTTGATGGCTAATATTGAATTTGTTGTCAATAGCATCTTATGTAGTTGTACTTATTGATTTGATGTTTTAAATATCATTGAGATGTAGAGAGGTCGTTAGTCAAAACCTAATGATAGGTCAACTCTAAAGTTAATGAGTCAATATTTACTGTTGGCCCTAAATTTTAGAGGATAAGGCTGACCGTTGACCCTTGACCAATGACCCTAAATTTTAGAAAGTCAATGTTGACCGTTGACCCTAAATTTTAGGAATTAAATTTGATTGTTGATTGTAGGACAACCCTTTAGAATAAAATAAGAAAGAATGACATAACGAGTGATTGGATAAGGAGAGTTTCAATGATAAGCAACAACTCATCCTTTTCCTTTCTAATTAATTCCTCTTCACTTAAAGATTCTTGGTCATTATCTACTTGACCAACCAGTATATCCTTTGTAATCTTATCATCAAAATCATCATCAACTTCTTCTTCAGAATCCTCTTTATCCAGCTTGCTCAAATAATTTCGTCTTTTGTATATGAAGAATTGCTTTTTCCTTTTGGCATTTGAATTTCCAGCCTTAGGATAATTGGATTTCTTTGTTCTCTACCTTGGGGTAAGCTCATCATCATCATCATTACTTGCTTTTATTCTCTTGAGGTAGTCCATGGCAAAATGCTGTCTTCACAGTTAAAGCACTTCAAGGGTAGTTTTCCCTTGTACTTTCCTTTTTCTTTCCTCATATTATTGGTGATGTATGCCAAAATTTTATCTAGTTGAGGATCACTATCTTCTTTTGAGTTGCAATCAAATTCTTCTTCTTGGTCTTTAATCTTTAATTTCTTTATTGCCTTAAAGGCCAATTCCTTCTTCACCTTAGACTTATTTTCTTTCTTCATTGGGGCTATTCTAATTTCATAAGCCACTAATATGCTATGTAGGTTATCTAAGGGTAGCCTATCCATATTTCTATCTTCTATAGAAGAGACTTTAGTGTTGTAAACTTCTGGTAAGGTTATAAGTATTTTCCTTACCATAGTGACATTGTGAATCTCTTCTCTATAGCTTCTGATAGAGCATATAATTTCATTAACTCTTATGAAGAATGCATCCATAGTCTTATCATTTTGCATCTTTATATCTTTAAATCTGTTCCTCCAAATTTGTAGCTTAACGTCCTTCACAACCTTGTCTCCTTTATAGATGTTCTTCAATTTGTCCCAGATTTGCTTGGCTGTGTTGCATCCCATCACCTTGGTGAATTCTTTATCTGACAGAGAGGCATATAGAGCATTTCTTTCCTTTCTATCATGCTCTAACTTTTTCTTATTAGCCAATGTCATAGGATCACCTTCAACAACCGAGATGAAGCCATTAACAATAGACTCAAACACATCGAGACCAAGGGACATTAAATATGAGAGCATTCTATTCTTCCATAACTAATAATTTTGTCTATCAAAAGTAAGGATGCCCTTGTTGTTAATACTATTCATGCTATCTATGATCTCAAGCAACCTTTCCTAGAGTTTATAATGATCTTTTGATAATTTCAAGGGTATCTTACCCTTTTTCAACAAGTTTATTAAGAGTTTATAATGAAACCTTTCCTAGAGAATGATTACTTAATATGTACAAACTGCTAGTGTAAAAGATCTTTTCCTTCCTCATTGTCGGTCTTTGCTCAGGCTTTGTTGGTCTTTTCTCTATAGGTTATCTCTGTTCCTACTAGTAGTATTACCTAGCCTACTGCCTTGGCAAGATCTCTTCTCTACTGCCAGTGCTACCTCTCTTGCAGCCTTGGCTGGTTCTCTCCTTCTACTGCCAATGCTACCTCCTTCGACCTTGATAGGTTCTCTTCCCTTGCTACCTATGCTATCTCCCCTATAGTCTTGGCAAGTTGTCTCCCATGTTGCTACAAGCTATTGAACTAGCTACCAGGCATGTTTACTCATCTGCTACTACAAGCTATCAGATTTGCTGCCAAGCACATCTTCACCTCTATTGCTACTACAAGCTGCCGGTCTTGTTGTTAGGAGACATTTTCTCCTCTGCTGCTATAAGCTGCTAGACTTATTGCTAGGTGCATTTCCTTCTCTACTGCTACAAGCTATTGGAAGTGCTGTCGGCACAAGTTTTCTCCACAATTGCTATTGTCTACACATGCTGCTATCACTGCCTACATGGACTGTTATTATTGCTTGCATGCGCTATTATCATTGCCTAAACATTTCGTTATTATTGTTTGGATACACTGCTACTTCTGTTATTTGCACACGTTTCTACTATTATTCACATGCACTGTTGCTTCTGTCCACACGTGTGTTGTTATTATTATCCATACACGTTATTGCTCTCTATTTGTATTGCTGCTGCTGTCTGTATGCACTATTGTTGCTGTCCCCATGAGCATACATTGGCATTACTACTACTATCTGTATGCACAGCTACTACTATCAGTCCCACTTGGACATACTACTAGTGTTGGGATGCCTCTTAGACATGTTGTTAAGGCAAGGATGCCTCTTAGATATGCTGTTACATGACTTACTGTTGCATGTTCTGATTTCTACTTGATGCCCAGACCTACTGCTGCACTTTTCACAAGTGGTTGCTGATTCCCGAACTTGCTGCTGCACTTCCTGCTGTTGCACGTTCTAATTTTCTACTTGATTCTTAGGCATGCTTCTACTGTTAGGAAGCCTCTTGAGGTGCTGTTGGTTTGCTGGAAAGCCTTTTGGAGTGTTAGTGTAGGAACCTCCTACTGCTACACCACATCCTGTTGGACCTGCTGCTTTTTTGTTTGCTGGTGCAAGCACTTCCTCTTGCTGCACCACCTCTTACTAGACTTGTTGTCTTCTTATTTATTGGTGCAGGGACCTCCTGCTCCCTTCTTATTTGCTGGTGCAGGCACCTCTTGCTAGTATTGCCTCCTTAGTTGCTCGTGTAGGCACACCTTGGTTTGCTAGTATAGACTACTACCTTATTGGTTTGCTAATGCAAGTTGCTACCTTATTGGTGAGGGCCGATTATTGGTTTGTTGGTGAGGGCCAACTGTTGGTTTGTTGGTGAGGGCGTGGTGGTTGTTGCAACTTAGTGAGGATCAACTGCTGCAGGTGCTAGTGAGGGCTAGTTATTGCAACTTGTTGGTGTGGTGGCTGACTGCTTCAAGTTTATGGTGTGGTGGCCGACTGCTTTATTGCCTCTCTCTCCCTCTTAGCCGACTGCCTTGTTCCTTTCTCCCCCTCTTAGCCAACTACTGCAATTAGGTTTTGTTCCCTTAAAAAATTTTGTAGCACATACACCACCTTACAAGACATATAGGGGTATTTATAGAACATTGGGATTAAGGTTACACGATCATTAACAGTCATTATTGATTCCCATAGGTTTCCTTACAATCAACGGCCAGTTTTAAGTCCTAAAATTTAGGGTTAATGATCGAAATTGACTTCTTAAAATTTAAGGTCAATGATCAAGAGTCAATGGTTAATCTTAACCCCTAAAATTTAGGGTCACGATTAACATTGACTCCTTAACGTCATGATTGACCTATCATCACCAATTTTTCCCAATGCCCTTACTGCATCTCAACAGCATTCATAACATCAAATCAACACATATAACCGTATGGGATGGTGTTGACAACAAATCCAACACTAGCCATCAAAGATGGGCTTAACACCGTCCTTTCTTCCCTATGGAATGAGGTCTTTGTTTGCTTGGACATTCATCCAATTTTTTGGTAGCATCTTCCTTGATGGCATTTGTTGAAGATGACACTCCTCTCACTTTCATGACTTGTATAAAGCTTTCTTTATACTTCTTTAGTTTGTACTCAGCCTTATGGAACTTTGTTTTCAAAATTAGCACCTTTTGCTCTTATGTAATCACCTAAGCGCCAAGATCTTGGTATATTTTGTCTTGCTTTACCTTAAGTACTCCTTTTCTTGAATTGCACTTTGTATTAATGTTATGTGTTGGCTAGTTTCTCTCTTTGGACGGTTTCTCTTTGTGTTGGCCGAATGGTTGGCTGGACGTCCTCTTTCTTTGAGCCAGTGGTGGTTTTGCCGTTCACTCTTTGGTTTTGGCGTGCTGTTTTGTGTTTGGCTGTTCCACCTTTTTTGATTTGTGATTTGCCATCCACCCTTTCTTGTTCTCTAGTCGTGTACTCTCTCTTTGCTGTCTAGTCGTTCCTCCCTTGTTTTCTATTTGGCCAATCACTCACTTTTGCCGTTTATGTTGTTTTTCTATGTAGGGTAGGGTTTTTCTTGATTGTCTCTTTGGTTGGACGGTTGCATAGGTTTTCCGAATGGTTGAATTGTCGACCCACCCCTAGCTTTGTCTTCCAAGGCCTTTATATACTCTCTTCCATGAAACCCTAATAGAACTTATATGGTGAATTTACGTTCTTGTTGTTACACAGCAAATTTACTTTCTTGCCTTTCCATGTGGCTTTACTTTCTTATCCTTCCATGTGGTTTTACTTTCTTACACACTTAAACCTAATTGACAACAATTATAACCCATACAAGGTTGTAGGAACAATAATCTCTCCCTTTGTAATTGTTGGCAAATCTCACAATAAAAGATATTATGCAGAAATTTCAACTCCCCCTAAATATGCACTCCCCCTTTCTTAACAACTTCCCCTACACTGTTGCTTCTCTCCCCTTTTGTCAACCAATTACAAATCTGAAAAATTCGCAAAGTAGAGATGGAGGATTCACCTAAACTTTAGACTTGATGAGGCATTTGCACAGATAGACTCAATCTGTACTTTTCAAATAGTTCTGTGGACAGAGGTTTAGTTAGAAATCTAAAATTTGATCTTTAGTGCCAACATATTCCAACTGAATTATCCCTATTCCACTTGATCTTTGATAAAGTGATATTAGATGTCAATATGCTTGCTCCTCAAATGTTGAACCAGATTCTTGCTGAGATCAATAGCACTTTGATTATCACAAAGTACACTCACTGGTAACTTTACTTCAACACTCAAGTCTACCAATTGCCTTTGCATCCATATCACCTGAGTACATGCTACACAAATAGCCATATACTTAGCCTCAGTTGTGCTCAAAGCAACACTATTTTGCTTTATACTTAACCATGCAACACATTTTGAACTTAAGTAGAAGCTACAGCCGCTGGTTGATTTTCTGTCATCTATATTTCCTACCTAGTCTGCATCAATGTATGCTCATAGTTTTATAGAATCCATGGTTGGACACCACAAACCCATTTCTAGTGTCCCTTTGAGGTATTTTAGGATTCTTTCACTGCCAACACATGAGATTCCTTAAGATCAGCTTAGAATCTACTGGCAGCGCACACAGCTTACATAAGATCAGGCCTTGATGCTGTAAGGTACAGAAGGCTCCCTATCATCTTCATGTACTCTGTAGGGGTTGTACTCCTTCCCTCCTAATCTTTTGTTAACTTGCACCCCACTGTCATAGGGGTACTAATAGGTCTGCTATCCTCCATGCCAAACTTTTTCAACATCTCTTTGGCATATTTCGTCTGAGAAATAAAAATACCTTCTTCATACTATTTTATATATAATCCAAAAAAGTAAGTCAATTCTCCAATCAATGACATCTCAAATTACTCACTCATCTTCTGTGCAAAATCTTGGCATAGCTCAAAGTGATCCCCTCAAAAGATAATGTCATCTACATATACTATGGTTATCAGCTAGCCTTTCTCGAAGTTAAACACATATAGGTTATTATCAACTGTTCCTCTTCTAAAGTTCAACCTTCTCAAATACAGATCCAGCCTACTATACCATGCTCTTGGGGCTTGTTTAAGACCACACAAGGCTTTCTTTAGCTTGCACACGTGTGTCTCATCCTTACTAATTTGTACTCCATCGAGTTGTTCAATATACACTTCTTCTTTGAGGAGCCCATTCAGAAAGGCTGATTTTACATCCATCTGATAAACTTTATACCTTTTATATGCTACCAAAGTTAGGAACATTCTAATAGTTTTTAACCTTACCACTGGTGCAAAAGTTTCATCAACATCTACTCCTATCTGAGTGTAGCCTTTGTAAACCAGCCTAACCTTGTTCCTCACCATCTTGCCATCTTCATTGTGTTTATTCCTAAACACCCATTTTGTTCTTATGACATTCTTGTTAGTAGGTCTTGGAACCAGCTCCCATGTATTGTTCTTCTCAATTTGATCCAACTCCTTATTGATAACTTTGACCCAGGCTTTGTCTTGTATAGCCTTTTCAACAGATTTAGGTTTAACTTGTGAGAGTAAAACAGTAGCTCCCACAATTTTTCTTCTTGTTGTAACTCCTGCTAATGGGTCACCTATGATCTAATTTCCTTGATGAGCACTGGTTGACATTTTCATTTTCCTTCTTTCTTGCACAATCTTAGTTGTAAGAGGATCTCTTTCTTCATCTTCAGACTCACTTTTCTTCGAGTCTGAACTTACTTCTTGTTCCTTTTCTTCAGGTTGGTCTGCTTCTTCATCTACATTGAAGACATCTTTTTCATTGTCCTCAACTTCTCCATTCTGTATTGTTTTCCAGTTCTCATCTATTCTCACATCATTAGATGTGATCACTTTTCCCAGCTTATGCAGGAAAACTCTGTAACCTTTTGTCTTTGCTAAGTATTCCACAAAGATGTCTTCATCAGACCTAGCATTGAATTTTTCCAAGTTTTGCTCCTTGTTCTTCACAAAACATGGGTTGCCAAAGATTTTGGAGATACTTGGCTGCTGTCTTCTTCCCACTCCATAGCTTATATGGAGTCTTATCAATATTAGGACTTAGTAGAACTCTATTTAGTAAGTGCACTATTGTAAATATTGCTTCTGTCTAAAATCTTATGTGAAACTTGGATTCCAGCAGTAGAGTTCTTGCCATTTCAACCACAGCTATATTTTTCCTCTCCACTACCCTGTTCTGTTAAGGTGTTCTTGCTACTGCCATTTGGTGACGAATTCCATGCTTCTCAAGGTAATCTTCAAGAGCTTTAATTATAAATTTAGTGCCTTGATCTTACCTCAATACTTTAATCTTCCTTCCACTCTCATTTTCAGCCAATCTTCTATATCTCTTGAAACAATTCAGAACTTCTGACTTGTGTTTGAGGTGCATGATACAGGTCCTTCTTGAATAATCATCAACAAACAAGATGAAGTACCTCTCACCATTCAACCCTTTTGTTCTCATTGGCCCACACAAATCAATATGCACAATGTCAAGCACTGCTTCAGAACTGAACTCTTTGGTCTTATACTACTTTCTGGCATGTTTTCCTTTAGAGCATGCTGAGCAAACATACTCTTTTTCTCTCTCTCCTGAGGTTGGGAATGTCTTTGATTGCATGAGTAATGGTCAAATTCCTCATGTTCTTTTGTGTTAAGTGTCCCAGCCTCTTATACCACAGTTGATTTTCTTCTTCTTTTGTAAGTAAACTACTATTTGTCATGTCCTCATTAATTATATACAAATTTCTAGCTATTCTCTTCTCAACTGCAACAGTATTGCCTTGTTTATTCTTTACCAGACAACCTGTTTTTATGACTATTACCTTATAGTCTTCATTGCATAATTGGTTGACAGATGCTAGATTATATTTTAAGTCCTTTAATGTATAGAACATCTTTCAGCTTTCCTCTTCTAATGTTTATTGACCCCTAACCATTTATATTGAGTGAATCATCATTACCAAACTTAACTCTGCCTTCTCTTGTCTTATTTAGCTTTGACAATTTACTCTTGTCTCCCGTCATTTGTGAAGTGTATCCATTATCAAGGATCCACTACTTATCCTTGCAGTTAGCTTTAAGTGCAATTTCAGCTATATTAGCCACCTCCCTTTTAACTTTATATTCCTTCTTTTGAACTGGCTGGAATATAGCTTTCTCCTTTTTCTTAGCTTTGACTGCACCGATTGTTTTCACTGTGCCATTGAGTGCCTTCTCTTGCTCAGGGAGAAGTATCATACATCTCTTGGCATTATGGCCATCCTGCCTGCACCTTTCACCCTGTTCCAAGTCTACCAATATAGCAAACTTGTTCTTTGAAACCACTGGTTTGGGCTTCCACCAACAATCCTTGTCAGTGTGTCCTTGCCTTTTACAGTATGTGCAAGAACTCACAACAAGTGTTCTCTTCTGAATTTTGTATTATCTCCCCTTGTATGCAACATCATATCTTTTCAAGTTAGAGACATATAGTGGCCTTCTCCACCAATAGTTACTTGCCTTGTAACCCCAAACTCTACAATAAAGACAGTTACCTTGAAATTGCCTCTTCTTGGGTCTACTCACAGCTTGTTTTCTCATGTACATTACTTGTTGTGTAGGCAAAGTTGCTAGCTTCTTTGCTTGTGTGACTTTCATTTCAGTTACCTTTTTCTCCTTCTTCTGTTTAGCCATAGCCCTCTGCTGGCTGACCTTCTTTACTTCATTTTTGTTTGCCACCCTAGGTTGCTTCTTCAAATCTTTTTTATTCTTAGCTATCTTCTCCTGAGTCATAACCTTCTCTTTTAACTTTTGTAGCAAATTCTTATTATTTTATGCAATGCAACCTCAGATTGCTGCACTTTCTCTTCATTCTTCTTTTATCTTGTAGAACTTCTTTCTCCTATCATTTCAAGCATCTGTAAGTTCTCTTTACACCTTTTGAGTTGTTGTTGAAGTCTTAATAACTCTTTCTCCATTTCTTCAAGCCCTTGAGCCAAGCTCTATTGTAAGGTTTTCACATATTTTGATCTGTTCTTCAAATCTTCTCTTCAAGTCAATATGTTCAAACCTTATTTCATCTTTTTGACTTTTTGCTTCCTCAGACTTTGCTTGTTCTATGTGAGCCTCCAACCTTTTTGTGGTTCTGCCTTTCTAATTATCTCCTTTAAAACTGCTTCCAACTCAACTTCAAGATCTGGTTCTTCTTCATCAACCTCCTTTTCTTCTTTAGAGGTTGAACTACCACCTTGAGCTGATGCCATAAAGGCATACTCATTTGATGAGTCTACATCTTCCTCCTTATTAGCTTCTTTTATCTGACTCATATAACTCTTGAATAAGCTTCTCTTCTTCTTCTGTGGGTTGGCAGTCTTCTTGTTGGACTACTTTGATTTGAATGATGGTTTTCTTCATCTTGAATTCTACTCATCATCACCATCCTCATCTTCATCATTAAGTTTCACTTTGCACTGAGAAGCAAAGTGTCCAATCTACCCACAACGATAACATCTCAAGGACAACTATCCTTTTCCCTTCTTAGACCCCTTTTTGAACTTTCTTGTGAAGTATGCCAACATTTCACCTTCACTTTCTTCCTCCTCATCATCATCATCCTCACTGGATGATTCTTCCTTTTCTTTTATCTTCAAGTGTTTCATAGCTTTGAAAGCTACCTCCTTTGATACCTTCGATGTTGAGGAGTTCTCTGTTGACTTTATCCTCATCTCATATGCAATGAGATTGCACTGGAGATCATGCAGAGACATAGAATTAAAATCTCTACTCTCCTCTATAGCTGCTACCTTTGAGGCAAACTTGTCAGATAAAATTCTCATAATTTTCTTCATAATAAATGAGTCCTTTTAGTTCTTCCTATGACTTCTCATATCATTTACAATATTAATAACTCTGGTGAAAAACTCGTCAACTCTCTCATTTTTCTACATTCTGAGAGATTAATATCTCTCCTTGAAAACTTGAAGCCTAGCCTTCTTCATTCTGCCATCACCTTTATAGACTTTTTGCAGTCTGTCCCATATCTCCTTAGCAGATTTGCAGTCCATAACTTTAGCATACTCAGCATCTGTCAATGCTGAAATGATGACATTTGACACCTTCCCATTTATCTCAAACTACCTTAATTCCTCTGGGGTTGGGTCTTTACCTTCTTCTGGAGCCACAAAACCCTCCTGTAAAGATTTCACCACGTTCTTTCCCATGGTTGCAAATACCATTTGCATTCTTGCTCTCCACATATGGTAGTTAGTTCCACTAAAGATTGGAACCTTCTTACTGTAAGTAGTGCTAGTGCTGGTACCAACTTCTATTTCTTAGTATGCTGAACCAGTTAAAACTTTTGAAACCCTTCAAACTAGTACACCAAGCTATTAAGTTTCAAACTAGTGAACCTATGCTTTAATACCAATTGAAGTTCCCAACTTTACCCTAGGATCTACTAGTTTGTGATATTGAGAGAGGGGTGAATCAGTATCACCACAATTCGTAAATATGTGAACAACTTCAACCTCTTCTTTAAAGCGAACTCTTTCTCAAATTCGACTAAGGTAGATCTATTGCTACCTACTAATCACAATAGTTCCCAAAGTCACCTTTCAAATACCTTGCCTATTAGGTCTTCATTAGGTTATGGGTTGGCTGATACTTTTGCTGCGTTCATACAACTCAATTCAAAACATAGAACATAAAATAAAGTAAGGACACATGAGATTTACATGGTTCCATCAACATGACGTACATCCACGGTGGTAAGAACTCTCCCTCTACCGAGACAATTCACTATACTTAAGAATACCAGTTACAATGGATGTCTTAATCCTCTACTCATTTCACTATTGCAAATACCAAGCAAGTACAATACAAAAAGTGTCACTTACTGTGTCTACCCTTCTTCTATCTTATTTTACCTTTGTTGAATTGAATGGCTACTTCACTCTACCGAGACAATCCACTATACTTAAGAATACCTGTTACAATGGATGTCTTAATCCTCTACTCATTTCACTATTGCAAATACCAAGCAAGTACAATACAAAGAGTGTCACTTACTGTGTCTACCCTTCTTCTATCTTGTTTTACCTTTGTTGAATTGGATGGCTACTTCACTACAGCTTAGAAGTTCACCACAACACTTTCTAACCTCTCTTGAATAAATCTAGAAATACGTTGAGTTCTTTCAATGCTTTGCTGAATTCCTTCTTTAGGTTGTCTCACACAGCTCCTACTTTCACTATCTCACAATTCGCCTCACGTTTTTGATTTGTCATTCCACGTCTCATGGCCTGGCTCATGTTTTTAGTTTGGCGTTTCACGTCTCACGCATGTTTCTAGTTTGCACGCTTTGCTGGTTTCACGACTCACATACGTTTCTGGTTTGCACGCCTTGCTAGTCACATGCCTCACGCATGTTTCTGGTTTGCCCTTTTCTGTTTCACACCTCCAGGTAGCTTGGTTTGCTCTCCTGGTGGTCTCCTCTTTCATAGTTTCTCCTCTCTTCCCTTACAAACTGTGTGCTGTCTCCTCTCTTACCACTGGTGTGTTTACCTCTCCTCTTACTGTGAGTCACACGATTTCCTTCCAGTTGTTGCCCAATTTCCCTTGCTGTCCAAGGTCTCCCTTGGTTTGTCATGTGTTCACTCTTGCTGTCCAGCCAGTTACTCTTCCTTGTTATAGGGTTATGACTCATCAAGGTCTCACTTGCCGTTGGTTTGTTGTAATCGTGCTCTCCGTATTGCCATTCACCTTGCCTTGGTCATTTTCCTCTTTGCTGTCCACACCTCTTTCGTTGGTTGATTTCTTTACTGTTTAGCTTAAGTTGGCCAGTTTCTCTCTTTGGATGGTTTCTTGTTGTGTTGGCCAAATGGTTGGTTGGACATCCTCTCTTTTTCAGCCGGTGGTGGTTTTGCCATTCACTCTTTGGTTTTGGAGTGCTATTTTGTGTTTGGCTGTTCCACCTTTTCTGATTTGTGATTTGTTGTCCGCCCTCTCTTGCTGTCCAGTCGTGTACTCTCTCTTTGCTGTTCAGCTGTTCCTTCATTGTTTTCTATTTGGCTGATCACCCACATTTGCCGTTTATGCTGTTTTTCCTTTTAGGGTAGGGTTTTTCTTGATTATCTCTTTGGTTGGTAGGTTATATAGGTTTTTCGAATGGTTGAATTGCTAACCCACCCCAAGCTTTGTCTTCCAAGGCTTTTATATACTCTCTTCCATGAAACCCTAATAAGGCTTACGTGGCAGATTTACATTCTTACCTTTATACTGTAGATTTACTTTCTTGCCTTTCATGTGGCTTTACTTTCTTGCATACTTAAACCTAGTTGACAACAATTATAACCCATACAAGGCTGTGGGAACAATACAATTTCAGATCAAAGCAGACAAATCGGATCTACAAAGGAAACTAGACTTTGATACCACTTGTTAAGGACCTTTTTAGGTCTTACATTGAGAGGAGGAAAGGGTAAATCAGTGTGAGATATTTACTTTTACAAATCTGTTCGGATTAATCTATGTGACTTGTTAGAGTCGATGATCCAATTTTTTTTTTATCTTGCTTCTTTATATGAGAAAGGTCCTATGGATATCAATCAAGCGTGAGCACCAAAGAACACACAAAATTTTTATGTGGTTTACCCACAATGTGTGAACTACATCCACTGTATGATAGGATCACCCCTAAATCACACAATCTACTCTTGTTATCACGGGATATAATTATCTTATGGAAGGATTACTCCTTAACCACTTACAATGATCTCCTGATCACTTAAAGGATTGATCTCCCGATGACTAGAAGAGTTGATCTCCCAATCACTCAAAGGATTGATATCCCAATCAGTCTAAAGTCTCCCACCCTTTTTCAAGAAGTTTATAAAAAGGTTCTGACTAAGACTTCCCTGAGAAAACTCACTCAATATGCATAAGCTGTTATTGTAGAAATGGATCCTCTCCTTCGTTACCACCAGTCTTTGCTTAAGCTTTGCCGATCTCTTTTTTGCAGGTTCTTTACACTGCTACTAATGTTTCTCCTTTATAGGTTCTGTCCTTTGCAGGTTCTCTTGGTTGCAGGTTATCTCTGCTATAGATTCTTTCCCTCTGTTACCAATGCTGCCTCTTTCTACCTTGGTATGTTCTTTTTCTTTACTATTAGTGCTCCTTTTTTTTACAATTGTTCCTCCTCCTTTCTTTTACTACAATTTTTGCCTTCTCTTTGCTACAATTGTTGCCTTCTCTTTACTGCAATTACTGCCTTTTCCTTACTATAATTGCTACCTTCTTCTTGTTGCAATTTCTACCTTTTTCTTGTTGCAATTACTGCTGCCTTCTCCTTTAGTGCAATTACCTCTTTTTTTGGTGGTCATTGCCTCCTTCTCTTTTTGGTTGCTATTTTCTTCCTTTGGTTACTGTTGCACCTTCTGCCTTGGGTTTCTTTAGTTGTTATACCTTCTTCTTTTGGTTGCTATTGCACCTTCTCCTTTTGATAGCTGTTGCACCTTCTTCTTTAATGGCTACTACAACTTCTCCTTTCGATGGCTATTACACCTTCTTCTCTGGTGGCTGCTACACCTTTTCCTTTCAATGGATATTGCACCATCTTTTTCTTCCTTTAGTTCAGTTGTCATTCGTATGGTTGTTGCACCTTTCTTCTCCTTTTAGTTCAACTGTCACCTTCTTTAATATGGCTATTGCACCTCTCTTATCCCTTTGTCGCTAAACACCTTCTCCCTTGGTGTGGTTGAGTGGTTACTACTGCACACCTTCTCCTTTAGTGTGGTTGATTAGTTACTGTTGCACACCTCTCCTTTTGTTATAGCTAACCTTCTTCTCCTTTTGGTTTAGTTGCCAGCTACTGCAACTGCTTCTCCCTTTAGTGTGGCTATTGGTTACTACAACTCCTTCCCCCTTTAGTATGGCTGTTGACTGTTGCAACTTTCATTTAACTTTTGGTGTGGCTACTAACTATTGCAACTCCTCCTTCATCCTCCTTCGATTAATGTGGCTACCTCTTTCTTTGGTGGCTGTGGTCATCTCTTGGTCGGTTGCACCTCTACTTAATGTTGCATCTCTCTTGACCGGCTACACCTCTCTTAACTAGCTGCACCTCTCCTTGGTCAATTATTCTCTTTGTCATTCTCTCTTATTTTTCTATAGCACACACATCTTTTGAAAGATGCATGGATTTATTTATAAGCTTTAACTTTTAAGGTTGTCCAATCATTAATGGTCAGTATTGATTCCCAAGGATTGCCTTATAATCAATGGTTAAATTTGATTCCTAAAATTTAAGGTCAATGGTCAATATTAACTTCTTAAAATTTATGGTTAGTGGTCAAGTGCTAATGATCAGCCTTAACCCTTAAAATTTAGGGTCAATGGTCAACATTGACTCATTGACTTCAAAGTTGACCTACCATTAACAGTTTTGACCAATGAGCTCTCTGCAATTTAGCAACATTTAAAACATCAAATCAATAAGTACAATTACGTGAGATGCTGTTAACAATAAATCCAACATTATTCATAAAAAATAGACTTAACACCTTCCACAATTGTTAAGGAGAGATCCTTCCACTACATCATCTATATCCTTTAATAGTAAGAATGGAATGTATGATCTAGGAGAGATCCTATCACAGTATGGATGTCACTCACACATTATGGGTGGACCACGTAAAAATTTTGTGTATTCTCATGTGCTTGTGCTTGCTTAATATTCATACGGTCATTGTTACATAAAAAAAAAAAAGCAAGATAAAATTGGAATATAGACTTTAACAGGTCATAGAGGTTTAATCTAGAAAAATTTGTAAAAGGTAAGCATCTCACATTGATTCACCCCTTCCACCTCTCAATGTAAGACCTAAGAAGGTTCTTATCAATTAGTATAAGAACTGGTTCCTCTTTTAATCCATTCTACTTAGACTTGAAAAGTTTTTTGTTGCTATAAATCTTTATATCTACTGCTAGTTAATATCATGGATAGTATGAATAGTATTGATAGCAAAGGTATTCCTACATTTGATGGACAAAATTATCAATTATGGAAGAATAGAATGCTCTCATATTTACTGTCACTTGGTATGGATATGTTTGAATTTTCTATTAGTGACTTTACTCTTGTTGTTAAAGGTGCTGCTTTAATGCCTACTAAGAAGAAGAATTTAGAGTATGATGGAAAGGCTAGAAATGCCTTATATGCCTTTTTATTAGACAAAGAATTCACCAAAATGATGAGGTGCAATATAACTAAACAAATTTAGGACAAATTAAAGAATATTTATAAAAGAGATAAGGTTACAAAGGAAGCCAAGTTATAAATATGAAGGAGCAAATTTGAAAATATAAAGATGCTGAATGATGAATCGATTAATGTCTTCTTTATAAGAATAAACGAAATTATATGCTCCATTAAAGGCTATAGAGAGGAGATCAATGATACTACTATAGTAAGGAAGATACTTAGAACCTTACTAAAAGCTTTTAATGCCAAAGTTTCCTTTATAGAAGATAGAGATTTGGATATACTATTCTTGGATGATTTACACAACATATTAGTGGTTTATGAAATGAGAATAGCCCCGCCCCTTTGAAAAAAGAAAAGGCCTAAGGCAAGGAAAGAGTTAGCTTTAAGGTTATGAAGAAATTAAAGATTAAAGAACAAAAAGAAGAATCCAATAGCAACTCTGAAGTAGAAGATGGTAATGCTAAATTTGATAAAGTCATAGCATACATTACTAAAAATATGAGGAAAGGAAAAGGGAAGCACAAAGGAAAATTATGCTTGAAGTGCTTTAGTTGTTAAGGCATTAGGCACTTTACAGTAGACTGCCCAAAGAGAAAAAAAAAAAAAGATAGTGATGATGATGATGATGAACCAGCCCCAATGAGGAGAATAAAGAAATCCAACTATTCTAAAATTGGGAATTCAAGTGTTAAAGGGAAAAAGAAACTTTATAGATCCAAAAGAAGAAATTTCTTAAGCAAGTTGGATGAAAAAGATTTTAAGGAAGAAACTGACAATAATTTTGATGATGATGCTACAAAAAATATGTTGGTTACATAGGCAAATGATGAAAAAGAATCCTCAAGTGATAAGGAATCAGCCGAAGAGGAAGAAAAAAAGATGGTGTAGCAACTTAAAAATGAATTGAGAACTTGTTTGCACAAAAACAATAAGCTGGAAAAGAAGGTAAATAAGCTCAAAAATTTGAATAAAAATTTTAATTTGATAAATTTGATCTCTTAATGAAAGAAAAGGAGTTTGAAGTAAAAAGAAGTACTTGAAAAGAATTGAGGAGTTGAATGTACTTAAGGTAGAGCAAGGCAAAATACATGAAGATCTTGGTGCTAAGGTGATTGCACAAAAGTAAAAAGTGTTGAATTTGCAAGCCAAGCTCCACAAGGCTGAATTTGAATTGAAGAAGTATGAAGAGAGCTTTATATAGGTCATGGAAGTGAGAGGAGAGTCCTCTTCAACAAACGCTATTAAGGAAGATGTTACCAAAAAGTTAGATCAATGTCTAAGCAAACAAAGACCTCATTTTATAGGGAAAAAAGGACTTAGCTATATTAAGAGGCTAAATGAGAGTAAAAAAGAAGAAGAAAATTGTGTTTGCACCTAAAAGCAAATACAAAAAAAAAAAAAAGATAAAATTGAAAGAAGTTAATGTTATGGAGAAGATAAACCAATCCAAAATAAAATAAGTAAGGAAAGATATGATGAAAAATCCTATCTAGAGGAGACAAGTTGTCAAAGATGGAAAGAAAATTACCACGCCTAAAAATTAGGTGGAAAAAGGTGTGAGAAATAGTTATAATACTGATTATTACCAAACAAGTGTTGAAAATAAGAGATATGGACTTGTTGAAAAAAAAATTCATATTTAAAGGATTTTGCTGGTGCTATAGTAAATATGGGCACAAGGCAACTATATGCTAGAGTAATAGGCCATTAATAAAGATAAATGTGAGACAAAAGTTTAGGGGGAGACTCTATCAAGAAAGGAGATAGCCTCAAGTGAAAAAAAATTCAAATTCCACTAAGAAATAGATTTCAAATATTGGAAGAAATCTATAGAATATGTGAAAAGGCTAGACATACTGCTAAGGAATGCTTGACATTGTTGCCTAGTCATAAAATGCAAAGGAGAACACCTACATATGCTCCTTTGTTTGGCCGAAGAAAAAAAAGAGGAAGGAAATGGTAATTGTTGTGGAAGTAACTTCAAAAGTTTCTAAGAAAGAAAAGCCAAGGATCCTTGACAGTGGCTACTCTTCATACATGATAGAAGACTCCAAGGTGTTGAAGGAAGTAGAAAAATATAATGAAGGTCAGTTACATTTGACAATGATGGTGTTTTAAAGATTAAAGGTGTTAGTGATACTGAAATTAGTGCAAAAAAGCTAAAATCAAAGGAAGTAATTTATATCAAAGGGCTAAAACACAATCTAATCAATGTTATCCAACTTTGCGATGATAGGCATGAAGTTACTTTCAGCAAAAGTGGCTACATGATAAAGAGATTAAGTGATGGTGATGTTTTTACAAAGGGAGAAAGAATAAATGGAAACTTATACCAAGTTTACAACAACAAAAGCACATGTTACATAAGCACCAAAGATAAGAATTTGTTGTAGCATAGGATATTAGGACATCTTGAACAAAAAGGGTTGAACAAATTGTCCAAAAATGAAGTTCCAGCAACCACCGCAACACCAGCTATAGTTCTCAAGATAGAGCTTTATCACTTCAATAAGGCCAAGATTTATCCTAGTAAAGGCATCAAATTCGTTCATTCAGATTCTTAAGCGTTCCTGTTTGTAAATTTGAAATGCAAGAGGTACTTTCATAATAGGTTGAATCCATCAAAGCTTATATAGAAAACTATCAAAGCTTATAAGGACAACCATGTATAGGAAGTAACATAGGAAGGACATTGCTCAAAAGGCTTTAAAAAGGAGGATACGTAATGCCAAAAAGTCATACTCTAGGTCCATTGTGAGTGCCACCTTGGAGGTTATCTAGAAGAGAATAACTAAAAAGCCTAAAGTTCGTGATGTTACCAGAGTTGTTATTAGTTCTAGCATTGCATTTAGCAGTAGCACTAGAAGTCACTTGTTAGGTATGAGTTTATGCTAAATTTAAAGAGTCAATGCTGACCATTAATCTTAAATTCAAGGAATCAATACTGACCATTGATGATAAGGCAACCTTAAACTCAAGGCATATAAACACCTATGCAGTTGCCAAGAGAATGGTGAGCGAAAACAAAAAGAAAGATAGAGGGACAAAAAACATAAAAGAGTGAGCAGTAGAAAAGGTGAGAATAGTAAAAAGTGTGAGCAACAAAAAAGAAAAGACAGGCAGCAAAGAATGACATAAAAAAGTAAGGGGCACAATAGAAAGGGAAAAGAAGAGAGAACAATAGCAAAAAAGAGAGAACTATAGCAAAAGAAAACTAGCAGAGAGTGAGAATTGCAACAAAAGAAAACTAATAGAAAGTGAGAGTAAGAACAGTATAGATAGAGAACTACAGCAAAATAAAACCAGCAGAGAGTGAGAATGGTAGAGGTAAAGAACTATAGCAAAAGAGAAACCCAGCAAAGGTAGGAGAGAACCCCAATTAAGGCAGGAGAGAAACCCAACAAAGGCAGCAGAGGTAACAACGATCGACAAAGTTTAAGCAAAGACCAACAGTGAGAAAGAAGAGAATAGCAAAAAGCTTGAATAAAGACTGGATGTGAAGAAGGGGAGAATGATAAAAAGCTTGAGCAGAATGGTAAAGAGCAAAGACTAGCAATGAAGAAAGAACAACAAAAAGAAAGGAGAAGATCAGTTTTTTGCAATAGCAACTTGTACACATAGAGAGATCTTTCTTAGAGGAGTTTTTGTTATAATCTTTTTATAAACTTTTTTGAAAAAAGGTAGGAATCCCTTAGGGTTATCAAGAGATCATTGTAAGTGGTTAAAGAGTGATTTTTCTACAATGGTTAAGGAGAGATCTTTCCACTACATCATCCGTATCCCTTAATAACAAGAGTGGAACATATGATTTAGGAGAGATTCTATCACACCTAGGATGTAACATACACATTGTGGGTGAACTACATAAAAATTCTATGTGTTCTTAAGTGCTTGTACTTGCTTGATATTCATACAACCATTCTCATATAAAGAAGCAAGATAAAATTGGATCATAGACTTTAATAGGTCACAAAGATTTAATCTGGACAGATTTGTAAAAAATAAGCATCTCACATTAATTCACCCTCTCTCCCTCTTAGTGTGAGACCCAAGAAGGTCCTTATTAAAAGGTATCCAAATTTAACTTTTTTACCAATAAAGTATTAGCAACATTAGTACAACTTTTACTATCAATAATTATGCTATGTACCTTGTCTATAATGTGGCATCTTGTATGGAAAATATACTCACATTACTCCTCATCATTATCATCTTTAGGCTAAATACTTAGTGTATGCCTTACAACTAACACATCTCTATAAACAGGTTCTATAACATCAATATTAGAAAAATCCTTCAATAATGGCATGTTATTATCACTTGACTAATACTTTTAATGTCACCATTCTCTAACATTATCATAACTCTTTTATTTGGACATTGAGAAGTAATATATCCATGTTTTTAACACCTCAAGCGCTTAATATCATGAGATTTAACAGATTTCATTTCAGTTTTACCTTTAAAAACAACAATTAATTCCTTTGGCCATGCATCTTCTTTTGGCTTTTAGGTTGCTTTGGTGTCTTTTAAGTTGCCTTCCATGTAGAACTAAAAGTTGACCAAAATTTGTTTCTCCATCATAATGACCTTATGCAACAACTCCTCCATCTTCAAATAGTGTTGTAAATCCATTACATTTGTAATTTCCTTATTCAAACCACTAATAAACCTTGTCATGGTAACCTCTTGGTTTTCCTATGCATTAGCTCTAATCATAGCTATCTTTATCTCCTTGTAATAGTCCTCCATCCTCATGAACCCTTGCACCAGCCCTTGTAACTTTCTATACAAGTCTTTATGGTAGTGGCTAGGTATAAATCTCTTGCATATTACCGATTTCATCACTTCCTATGATTGAATTGGCCTTTCACCTTTCCTCCTTTTACTTATCACCAATTAGTCCCACTAAATACTTGCATAATCAATGAATTCCACAACTGCTATGGTAATCAAATGCATGCTCATCCTTTCTTTCCTACTCTAAATAAAGTTCAAGATCATTCTTCCCTTAAAATGCTAGAATCTTCATCTTTATGCTACCCAAATAGCTATCTCTTTTGGAAATAGCCTTCCTACCTTTTCTTAAGCTTGATTCTTCATAGTCTGACTCTTCCTCATCTTTTTCCTCAATCATATGCCTTCTAGATTATTTGGATTTACTAGGTGATTGTAACTCATCTAACCTTGCATTCATCATCTTAAATTGTTTGATGATAACTTTCATCCAAATCTTCACATCTATATCATTTATTTCTTATTCACTGCTTATGTTTACAACCTACAAAAAAATGTTAGTAATTAAAAAAAATTTGTTCCTAACACACTTCCTTATGTGTTTGCCCTCAAATTAGATTATTATCACATGTGTTTCACTTTATTTTGGCTTTTCTCGATAATGATCTCACCACTCTTACCTTTTTCCACTCAAGTTAGGCTCCTTTTTATTCTTAAAAGACTTAAGATTAACAAATTACAAGAAGAAATCTGTTAGATGGCAGCAAATCTTAAAATTAAAACTTTTAAAAGAAATTCAAGATATCCTTTTTAAGCTTAAAAAAATCAGACTTGTAACCTTATACACAATAGGTTGAAAAAATCAAGATACACTACTTAAGTCAAATACAACTTCTGTTTCTTTTTTTCTTCTTTTTTTTTGTTTGATTTTTTTTCTTCTTTTTATTTCAACTTTCTTTTTTAAAAAAATTTTTTTAATCAAATTTATCACCCATAAAATTAATACAACTTCAAGAGTAATAAACTAATAAGAACAAACCAAAAGAACTAAACAAAGAAACACAATAAATGAATAAAGCATAAGAAAAAGTACTGAACAAAGATGCAAAAGAGATATGTAACTTATTTCTAGAATTAAGGATTTAATACTAACTGATAAAGATCTGCTAGGCGACCTACCATAAGAACTCTTGAATTAATTTGTTATGCACACCCTAGGAAGCTAGGAAATAACTTGAGTTGATCAAATCATAACCCTAATGAAACTAAGTCCTAAAAGCGCCAATCTTAAGACGTCACAAAGGTTGATTACTCTTTTGATAAGTCAAGACAATATATTCTTCCAAGAACACAAGAAAGTAAAGCAAAGCTTGTTGAAAATACCTCAATCTTATTGATTTTGTTTTATATAGTTGTAGTCTTTATATAGGCATATAAATAGTACAATCCTATAAGAGAAATGTGTTTCTTAACATACTTATATAGGAAAAACCTTAATTATAAGAGATCTCTCTAATTAAGGAATATAAATCTACTTTGATTAGGAATCCTAAGAAATTAAATCTACCTTGATTAAGAATCCTTAAAAAACTACAACTAATGATAACTAAGCATAAAGTCAAAGTAAAACCCTAACTAATGTATCAAGATTTAGTTAAACCTACAAGCTTAAATAAACTCAAGAAATTAAACTTTTTTATATGTAATTTGGGCATAACTTAAAATTCAACAACCCAAAACAAAATTAGGACATTAATACAACTTAACATTTAATCAAGCATTTCCTTAACTTAGTCATGTAGCTTGGATTTATATCATAAGCTCCATGTCTTGTTCTTAAAGTTCTAAGTCTTATCCATTATCTTACATATAAAGATAAGTGATTATCCTTAATGTAGCATTGAAAACTTTTAAAATAGACTTGGAATCTTCTAGAGTATCCTCTTTGTCATGAGCTCCATGATTAAGCCTTATAAAGCCTTTTTATCCTCTTTATCCTTGTCCTAATCATTGGACCACCGATTCCTTACAAAGGATCTTGGAAATATTTGCTTTGTTGTACTTGAACAACACCTTGTTTTCCATCACTTGGTTCCTTAATCCAGTTGTGCTTTTTTATTTTGTTTTGTTGATTATGCAAGTAATGAACTAGAAAGGGACTATAAAAGGCTCTTATCACAACAAGTTCAAGTTGCCTTTTATTTGCATGTTCTTTTATGTTTAATATATCTGTACAGGAGATACTGTATGGTGGGTAAAAAGAACAACATTAGACTTTGACATGAAGAATATTGACATGATTAGGCAAAGCTTGGAAAGAATCCAGGAAAAGTTGAGCTTAGATCTAACATTGAATTATTAGCAGAGTATACTCATCGAATTTGGCAATTTTTGGTAATCCTTTCAATTAAACTTTGATAGAATAGACATGACAATGAGTTTTTTTGTGGAACTTCGTACCAAAAAAATAAGAGAGTTTTTGTATCCTTCTAAGTAATACATAAAACCATTTTGAGAAAATAACAATCAAATGGTGAATTGACTTGAAACAGAAGCATGCATATAGAATGATTAACCAATGATAAGTTTAAGCTCAACCACTTCTCTAGTGTTTATGTTTTTTTATTATATAAGTAGTTAATTACTTCAATGTATAGTTAAATAATTTTAAACCTTAAAATTTTATTAACAATAAAATTAATATTAAATTTCAAAAAATACAGTAAAATTAAATATTAAGTTAATAGAAATTCTTCATGTACATATATATATTTTTTATGATATTATTTATATAAATATATTTAATTTTAAAAAATTAATGTTTATAATAATAAATTTATTAAAAATGTTAATAAATCTAATGCATATATAGCTTCTAATTAATCGACTATCATTATGACAAAAAAAATCATGACGAAGTGACTAATTCTGATTTGAAATTGATTCAGTTCTTTCTTTTAATGAAAAACATACATTAACCATCAAACCTATAAATCGAAATTGGAGAGCACAATGTACTTGATGCTCAATATTTAAAGTTTTGGACAAGCCGGTGGACAGAGGGAGCCGAGTAACAGGAAACAGGTCGCCTCGCTGCGCATTATCGTTCTCTCACAAGCACTCTTTTCGAATCATCCCGGCTCTCTTTTGGGTACAACTTCTACGAATTAAATAAACTCACCGGAGGCCAAGTTAGTTAGTCACCGTCAGTAGCCAGTAGCCTCTAGCCTCCTCAAGGCATGGCATCAATCCCACCAGGCTGATTGACATCCAGTAGGAGGAATGGACTTACAAAAAAGTTCATCCTTTTTCACCGTATCCAAAAAGTTTGAGAGTCGAGGTACATCATTTCCTTTCTACTATTTGAAGTAATGAGAATGTAATGTAACGTGGTTATTTTGATGCAAGTTAGATAAATTTATTAAAAGAATGTTATATTATATTATCATAATCATTAATTAATTATTTATAAATTTTTAATTTTAAATTACAGTTAAAAATAACTGTCACAAATATTTCATATATCATTGCAATAATATCAAACTTACTTGCTTTCATTGTCATGTGTTCATATAATAAAGTATATTAAGCTCATAAGCAAGGGCTCTATCACTCAAATGTAAAATATTTATTGTTAGATATTATAATGTGATAATTGTTTATTACATAATTATGATAATAATTATGTATAAAAATTAAAAATATATAACTGAAAATTACAGTAGTGCAAGGGTATAAAAACTTACTGATGTTAATGTAATAATTTTCAATTAGTGCCCGATGGAGAGGTAAAAGTTAGTCTACACTTAACACGCGTCATTCGGTCAAGTGTATTATTGCCGAGGTCCGCTCCCTAATGACAGAGTTTCTCCCTTCCACACCAAGAGGAATGAATGATGCATTTGGGCGTCCAAAGGGCCATCCATGATAAAATAAAGGTGATTCTAGTCCTCTGGTCCAAGGGACACTGACTCCACGATAAAGACCAAATCGAACGTCCCAAGTAACACGCTAATCTCATCACAAACCAACAAAATGTCAAAAACGTGTACGAACAAATTTGCAATGATATAAATTTAATTTTTGACAATAATATAGTGCAAATTGCCGCCCCCCCCGGAAAATAAAACGAGAGAAAAGACAAGAAAAGATCAGATGGAGCCCACAAATCATTGTATCTCCAAATGCTAAATCCAACGGTAACCGTTCACCATCGATTAAATTAAACCCTCCCGCCGGATTTTATTAATTTTTTTTTTTCCTGTTCTTGCAGTTTAAACTGACAACGGATGATCAGGAGGAAGTTAATGCCAGAAGCCTAGACTCAAAGGCTACTGCTACCTTTTTAACTAAAACTTTAGTAAAATTTCTGAGTTTGAGTGTTAATTAGAATTAATTAATAATTTAAAAAGGAAAAGTTCAAATCAGTGTTAAGGGTGCTAACTGCTAACTTAATTTTTTTAAATTGTACCTCGCACCTACACGCACTGCATTGGAGTTAAGAGATTTCATGGTGCACATACATAATACACCTAAATGTGCTTAAAATTCAAGGTTCAATCGAGGGAACTGTGACCAGCTTGGCGTGGTGCCATCAAGCCGAACTGCTGCTACATAAGGCAGCATTGAAAAATACATCATGGACGGGAACCCCAATTGATGATAATTAATGGGGAAAGAGACAAACAGACAATAATTGAGAGAGGTTTCCAGAAACACTCAAACACTTGACAATTAGCCACCTTATATACGGCGCCCCCTGTATTTTCAGATGCACAAACCGAAAAACAATTCTCCCCAGGAAAAAAAAAAAAAGTAAAGAAAAAGAAAAAGAACTAGCTAATCAGCAAAGCTCAAGTTTTAATAATTTGGCATTGCGATGGCAGGCGCTGATCAAGTCCTGGAAAGTCCTCCTGCAACCACCAACACTGCAAACAAACCAACGAAATCACTGCCCCGGAGATTCGTGGGAGTCAGGCAACGACCATCGGGGAGATGGGTAGCAGAGATAAAGGACTCATCGCAACGCGTAAGGCTCTGGCTCGGGACATACGATACTCCTGAAGAGGCTGCCAGGGTCTATGATGAGGCTGCTCGCGCCCTTCGCGGGGAAAGTGCCCGAACCAACTTTGCATCGGTTAATTACACTATCTCAAACCAATCCGTGGGCTTATTATCCCCAACTAATGGTGCGTTAATGTCTGGATCGGACCGGAAGCATAGCCTTACCTTTTCTTCACTAAAGGCTAAACTGAGCAAGAACCTGCAAAGCATCGTGGCCAGGAGGACCACAGAGAACAAGTCCACAAAAAACAGAGTGAGTGACCACTTCACTTTCGCTAGCATATTTCATTTTCGGAGCCATGAATACCAGAAGCCCGTGGACATGAAGAAAATTGAGAAAGTGGTGCAACCGAGTATCATTGTGCCCCATGTAGCTGCTGATGAGCATAATGCTTCCTGGGAAACATCGAGTTTTGCGGATTGTGACACTGAATGGGTCAGTTTCCAGCATCTTGGCCTCGATTCGGATGGATCGGATATTGGGGAAGTTAGTGTTGGCGATCGAGGCTTTGTGGATCAAGTGATGGGCAGGATTGATAGCCCGGATGTTACCGCTGCTGGTGGTGACGAGGGATTGAGGGGTAAAAGGTTTAAGGTTTCTTCCTCTCTGTTGGTGCCGCCAACATTTAGCGGGTCCCCATCCTTTTGCGGTTCTCCTTATCATGGTGGGTACAACTGAATAATCAGACGGAATAATCGAAGCGATTGGGTAATTTCGTGTGTGGTTTGTTTATGAAAGCTTCCTTTGAAAATGTGTCATCAGAAGCTGGCTGTAACCTCCTGCAGCTTAACCAAAAGGGTTATCCTGTCTTCAGTACCGTTACGTTGTTTTTTGCAAAGAAAGCTACTATAAGCATGGATGTACAGTCAAAGAAAGATGAAAACTTTGGAACGAGAATAAGATTTTTAGCCGGGAGTGGACTTACAGACTTTGTTTAATAGCAATCACACAAATGGCTTGGCAAGCATAACCGGTCTGGTCAGCCTTGGAATGCATGTTTAGATCGATTGCCAGAGTTATCCAATCAATGTCCCATGATACTGTTTACATTTCCAAGTATGCATGCCTACTGGATGACAATGGCCCAGTGAGCGTAAGCATTAAGCTCATGGATTGTGTCCCTGTTCGCCATCAAAGAACAGACAACCATATTGTCAATTGGTTTAATTCCCAATTCCTCGTGGCTAAAAAGTAAAAGTTGTGTCTAAGGAACAAAACAGCATTGGCAATCATTTTCGCACGAATCAAAAGACTAACAAGATTTATCATTTTCGTTAAGTACAAGTGAAATTAAGCTAATTGAGAATAGCTTGGACCCTGAACAATACAAATTCTTCCGAGTAAACGATACATGACTCGTAAGTGAGGCCATTGTTGCTAACACGTGAGACATAAAGGGACATGCTGATGGCAAAATTTCTCTTGACTTCCTTCTTATTTTATACTATTTTTGGATACAGTAGAAGGGCTAAGCCATTGGTATTTCTTACGAGGATTTAGACTCTTCTTAATCTAATAACCCTCTCTACTTTAGATGTTTGTCCACCAAACCATTAGCTTCGCTTCAACGTCTCGCAAACTACTAACCTCAAAATGAAGCTTTTATTATTATTTATTATAATTTTAACACAAAAAAGGCATCTTAAAATCTTAATCATTATTTTTATAACTTTAAATCAAGAGTTACTCGTTAATGTCTTAATTTCATATCTTTTAAGAGAAAGACTTATCATTTAAATAATAATAATTTTCAGCAAAATTTTTTTAAATTTGATTATGACATATTAAATTTAAAATTTAATTATATATTAACCATAAATTTTCATGATTTTTTTTTTCAAATAAAAAAGGACGAATTGGTAAAAGAATTAAAACCTACGCTAATAGCAAGGAAGACATGCTGAAGTAGTACTAATCTCCTATATTCCGTGGAACTTCAAAATGACCCTCTTTGAGGTTAGGAGAAACCAAAATGATGTTCGTCGGACTATTCGACGGCAAAGGGTTGGCAGCACGGCAAGAGCCACTTGCACGTGTTATATAGCCACTAGAACTAGACGTCCTATGTGCTCCATTTAAAATTGGATTCATATCGCCGTCAATCCTAGCCATATTCGGAAATTTAATTTAAGATGACACTTTGCCAATCTAAAACATTGTAAGGATAAGAAGACATTGGGAGTAAATTCTAAATGGTTCGGATTTCTTTTGTGGCCATTGGTCACAAGGAAAATTAAAAATAATATTTACTACCATATACAGATGACTTTTGACTGAGTCATGTCGGTGTCATCTGTTAAATTAATTAATATAAGTGATCATTATTATTTAAAGTATGACCTAAAATAAAAAGCCTAATATGATAGTCGATTAGGTATAACAGTAATTTGGGTTATCGAATTTAAAATCCTTCTACTCTTTTTATTAAAGATGACGGTTATAAAAAAGAGGTGTAATAGTTTTTTCTATTTAAAGATAACTATTACCGAAAGAGGAGTATCTTCCTATTTAAGGTAACAGTTACAGAGGAATATCTTCTTATTTAAGGTAACGGTTATAGAATAGGAAGATCTTTCTATTAAGGTAACGATTATAGAAAAAGGAATAAGATATATCATAATGGACTTTTCCTCATCTCCACCATTAAAAAGAAATTAAAAAAGAAAAGAAAAGGGAAGAGTAGGAGAAAAGGAGAAGATTCATCAGGAAAAAATTGAAAGGAGGATTCTTATTTTCGTGACAAGACATCAGCATCATGGACAACAGTATGTTGATTTTATTACATTTTGTGTGCTAGTATTTGCATAAAGAAAAGATCCTGCATTATAGAAATAAGAATTTCATGAAAGAGGAATTCTAGAAAAGTCCAACAATTGGTGTAAGAGCAGGTCTACGAATACTATAATTTATTTTTCTTCTTTTATTATTTGCATTGAAATGGGGCACATAAAGGAAAATGGTTGCAATTTGTTTTTTATACTTTTATTATTTGCACCAAAATGCATAACGGAAAGACAACAAGAAAACGTTGGGCCGGGGACTCTACACCGCCAGAGACACGGATCAAGTGTGGATTCGGTGAGAGTGCTCTTCTGGGAATGGCTGGAGACACGGCTCAAGTGTGGATCCGATGAGAGCTGTGCTTTTAGGCACAACCAAAGACCCAAATCAATCCAAGTATGAAGGGACGACCTCCTGATGAGGGCCGTGGTTCCAGGTATGGCAGTGGATCTGAATTGGGTTAGTTGGGTACGGCAGAACGGCTCCGATGAGGGCCGTGATTCCAGGTATAGCTGGAGATCCAGATCGAGAGTGGATCGGGTGGGCCATCATCCACCACCGGCCGTTTCTCGACCGTTCAGGGTGGGATGAGCAATTTCGGGTGACATCGGTGTACTTACAGGCAATCAATGACAATTGGGCTTAGCCTCGGAGATTTGACCCGAACAGGTTGGTTCGTCCCTACGATCGCCCGTCGGAGGCAACGTCAGGGAGCACCAATGCACGGGGGTTGGTTTCCAATGAAGATCCCCTTCAAACGATAGCGATCGGTTTGAGCCCCGCAATGTAACGGCACTACCTACTCGACGATCGGTGGCACGGGGCTCTGTCAATCCATTAGAGACAACGCCCGAAGGCAGCACGTGGATTGTATCGCCCGTAGTACGATAGTGTTGTCACTGTGGGTCCCTCGGCTGAAGACAGCACTCGGGCTGTGACACATCCAGTACGGTGGTGCTACCCATAATAGGGGTCCTCAACCGACGGCAGAAAAGGAATTTTTCGAATGGATGCCGTTATGTAAAAGGGACCGGTTACTGGAACAGTAAGCCAACACACATTGGAGGGTGTGAACTCCCACATAATGGAAAATTTTAAATCTTTATAATTGAAGATTTTAAAGTTTATTGAGATCACATTAACATGAATCAAATATTGAAAGCTTGTTAGTCACCAAAGTGATCTGGTTTGAAAGGATTTGAATAGTTGATTATGAATTTCAATGGTTCATTTCTTTGGATGCTAATAAAATGTTGTACAAATTAAAATGAACGATTGTGGTCATTAATTATAAAACTAGGAGATCATCCAAAGATGGATCATTGCTTGTAATTAATGACACTATAGGGGATTAATCAATATACTGGGTAAACATGATTGTATATCCAAAGATGACATTCATGTTAACTCTAGTATGATTGATTGATCTATTAAAGTATATCTAAATTAGCATCATTATTGATTAAATTTATGTATTTGAGGATCACCCAAAGGTGAACTTAAATACATAATCAAAGTTTGTAGTGTATGTATCTGAATCCATTTGAGTTTACTCAAAGCATTAAGGTGTAAATTTGGATCATGTTTGTAGCTTCCAATAATGTATTTGCCTTGGGCAATGCAATAATCAAATTCAATGGGCTGAACTATGTAGAATGATCTGAGCATATTCAGTTTCATTTAGGTGTTTTGGGCTTAGACTTAGCAGTTATTTCGGATGAAAAGCCTACAGGTATTACCGAGACCAATATAGAATCTGATAAGTCTCTTCATGAGGCTTGGGTACGGTCTAATAGGTTGAATTTGAATTTGATACGAATGACGATAGCTGAAAATGTCAAGTCATTGATGCTTAAGACAGAAAATGCTAGGGAATTTATAATGAGAATTAAGGAATACTCTCAATCAGATATAACTGATAAATCCATTGTAAGAAGCCTAATGAGTGAGCTGATGACCAAGAAATTTGATTGGTCATAGCTTATTCATGATCATATGACTAGTATGACTAATCTAGTGACAAGGTTAAAAACAATGGACATGGATGTGAGTGAATCCTTTTTGGTTCAATTCATCATTAACTCACTACCTTCTGAATTTGGCCAGTTCCAAGTGAATTATAACACTATCAAAGAGAAATGGAACTTTTAAGAAATGAAGGCCATGTTAGTTTAGGAAGAAAGGAGAATGAAGAAGATGAAGGATCACTCCATTCATCTCACTGTTCGTAATGATGCTAGTGGTAGCAAGTCTAAACCATATAAGAAGAGTAAGAAGAAGGACAAAGCCTCTATGAAAGTCATTGGAGGTCAGATCCAAAAGGATCAGAAATTCTTCTTCTGCAAAAAGATAGGTCACTTCAAGAAAGATTGCCCAAAAAGAAAGGCTTGGTTTGAAAAGAAAGGTATGTACTATATATCAGTATGTTTTGAATCAAATGTAGTTGAAGTACCCAATAATACTTGGTGGTTAGACTTTGGAGCTACTATTTGTGTGTCACATATTATGCAAGCATTCCTTTCAATCTAGCCTATAACAGGAACTGAGAAGTTCCTTTATATGGGAAAC
The DNA here is from genome assembly GCA_020615895.1 of Ceriops decandra. Classification (NCBI taxonomy): domain Eukaryota; kingdom Viridiplantae; phylum Streptophyta; class Magnoliopsida; order Malpighiales; family Rhizophoraceae; genus Ceriops; species Ceriops decandra. The sequence continues at coordinate 5,631,555 of JAHLGO010000169.1, read as the reverse complement.
AGAATGAAGGCACGAATAGAAGGAATTGTTACATACAGATTGATCCTGGATACTAGGTGTCACCTGGATCTAAAAAAGTGTCTCTATGTTCCTGAATGTGCTAGGAATTTAGTTTCTATTGCAAAGTTGGATGAAGTAGGATTTAACCTTAAGATTGGTGCATTTTCATTGTATAGACATTTATACTATTATGGATGTGGTACTTTGATTGATAATTTGTACCGTTTTAATTTCGATGCTATATATGCTGATTCCCTATTTCTTGTTGAGTATAGTATAGGTAACAAACATAATGTGCATAATGATAGTTCTGCTTTCTTATGGCATTAAAGATTGGGTCATATATCCAAAAAAAAGATATTAAAGTTGGTGAAAGATCATGTCCTACCTCAATTAGATTTTACTGATTAGGATGTATGTGTTGATTGTATAGAAGGAAAACAAACAAGACATACATCAAAGAACCCAACCATGAGAAGTAATGAGCCCTTTAGAATTGATACACACTGATATTTGTGGCCCCTTTGATATCCCAACATGGGATGGTAAGAAATATTTCATCGTATTGTTACTTATATCTATTGTATGAAATGTCCTAATCAGTAAACACCTTAGATAGAAAAGTAAAAGTGATTAAGTCAAATAGTGGTGGTGAATATTATGGAAAATTCAATGAAAGTGGACAATGTCCTGGTCCATTTGCAAAACTTCTTAAAAATTGAGGCATATATGCATAATATACAATGCCTAGTACACCACAACAGAATGGTGTAGCAGAAAGGCGAAATCGCACACTTATGGATATGGTTAGGAGCATGTTGAGTTACAGTACTGTACCTTTATCCTTGTGGATGCATGCGTTAAAAACCGTTGTGTATTTACTGAATAAGGTTTCTAGTAAGGCTGTCCCTAAGACTCCTTATGAGTTATGGATAGGAAGGAAACCCAGTTTGAGACACTTTCATGGTTGGGGTTGTTCAGTAGAAGTAGGGATATATAATCCACATGAAGGAAAGCTTGATGCAAGAACCATTAGTGGTCACTTCATTGGCTATCCTGAAAAGTCCAAAGGGTATAAGTTCTATTGTCCTAACCATAGTACTAGAATAGTTGAATCTGGTAATGCATGGTTCATTGAAAATGGCTAGTTCAGTGGGAGTGGGGAATCATGAAAGGTGGATATTAGAGAATTACATAATGAAAGATCCACAGTGAGTACTCTTACTCAAGTTGGTATCACCACACCTAGTGTTTCTACTCAAGTTATTGTTCCTTTTGTTGCATCATAGTCACGTGACATGGAAGGACAACAAATTGATACTTGAAACACATAAAGTGAACATATAAGAGATGAACCAAGTGACAATGTGCAATTTACAAATGAACAAGTGATACTACAAGAATGACATTATGGAAGTCTACAAGATAGAAAAGGCCAGTTGTATCTAATGATTATGTGGTTTACTCACTTGAACATGAATCAAAATTAAGCATTGATAAAGATCCAACCTCATTTAAACAAGTCATGGAATATAATGATTCTGAAAAGTGGTTTAATGCAGTAAAGGAAGAGATGAAATCGATGGATGTAAATCAAGTCTAGGAACTAGTTGAGTTGCATGAAGGATCAAAACGAGTTGGCTGTAAGTGGGTCTTTAAGACCAAGTGAAACTCAAAAGGTAATATCAAAAAGTATAAGGCCAGACTTGTTGCCAAAGGTTTCATTCAAAGGGATGGTGTTGACTATAAGGAGATTTTCTCTCCAGTTTCTAAGAAAGATTCCTTAAGAATTATTATGGCTTTGGTGGCTTACAATAACCTAAAGCCCCACCAAATGGATGTAAAGACCGCCTTTCTAAATGGTGACTTAGAAGAGGAAGTTTATATGGACCAACCTGATGGTTTCATAACCACATGGCAAGAAAATTTGGTGTGTAAGTTAAAGAAATCGATATATGGACTGAAACAAGCCTCCCGACAATGGTATATTAAGTTCAATAATACCATTACGTCATATGGTTTTGTAGAGAACACCATTGATCAGTGTATCTATATGAAGGTCAGTGGGAGCAAGTTCATTATATTGGTCCTATATGTCGATGACATTCTTTTGGCTGCTAATGACATGGGTTTGTTACATGATGTCAAGAAATTTCTCTTTGAAATTTTTGAAATGAAAGATATGAATGAGGCATCCTATGTGATAAGAATAGAGATATTCCATGATAAATCACAAGGATTGTTAGGATTGTCTCAAAAAGGCTATATCAATAAAGTATTAGAGAAATTTAAAATGGAAAATTGCTTTACAGGAATAGTTCTAATTCAGAAAGGGGACAAGTTCAGTGAATTGCAATGTCCAAAGAATGATTTGGAATGAAGAACAATGGAATCCATTCCCTATACATCGTTGTTTGGAAGTTTGATGTATGCTCAAACATGCACTCGGCCAGACATTAGTTTTGCTATTGGAACGTTAGGCCGATATCAAAGTAATCCTAGAGTAGATCATTGGAAAGTCGGAAAGAAAGTACTTAGGTACTTATAAAGGACCAAGGATTATATGCTTACTTACAAAAGATCAAGTCATCTTCAAGTAGTAGGCTACTCGGATTTAGATTATGATGGATGTGTAAACTTAAGGAAATCTACATTTGGTTACATGTTTCTACTGGATGGAAGAGCAGTTTCATGAAAAAGTGTGAAGCAGTTTGTCATTATTACTTCCATTATGGAGGCGGAATTTGTAGCATGCTTTAAGGCTACTGTTCATGCATTATGGTTGCGAAAATTTATCTTAAGGCTTTGTTTGGTCGATAGTATGGAAAAGCCGTTAAGAATTTATTTTAATAATTCTACAACTATTTTCTTATTTAAGAATGATAGGTATTCTAAAGGTGCGAAATATATGGATTTAAAATACCTATCTATTAAGGAAGAAGTACAAAATCATAGAGTGTTCATTGAGCATATTGGTATTGAATTGATGATAGCAAACCCGTCAACTAAAGGTTTGTCACCAAAAACATTTACTGGACATGTTGAATGGATAGGCATTTTGGACAGGCCCTCATTCTCTTGAAAGTCAATATTTTAGGATGCTCATATCATTATGACACTCATGAATTCAATTAAGGTTATGGTTTTGTTTGCACTTTGTTATTTCCATTTAGTTGTATACAGTTATAGTTTGTAAGATAACTAATAACATATATGGAAATGACAATTTAAAGTTTCAATGTTCCTCAGTAAGGTTATTATGAATTATGATGATTATGTGATACATGGAAGGAATCATGTCGCTAAAAGATATGTGACCGCCATAATTCAATCATTTTAATTCAATCAAATATTATTGTTTGATGATCTTTAAGGATTGTGCACACCTATTTGTTATTGATTCATCAAGTCATAACATGTGCCAAGTGGGAGATTGTTAAATTAATTAACATGAGTGGCCCTTGTTATTTAAAGTATGACCCAAAATAAAAGGCCTAATATGATGGTTGGTTAGACATAACGGTAATATGAGTCATGGGGTTTAAAATCACTCTACTCTCCCTATTAAAGATGATGGTTATAAGGAAGAGGTGTAATGGTTATAGGATTATTTTTCCTATTTAAAGATAATGGTTACAGAAAGAGGAGTATCTTCCTATTTAAGGTAATTGTTACAGAATAGGGGAATCTTCTTATTAAAGTAACAGTTACAGGAAAAGGAATAATATATATTATAACAGACTTTTCCTCCTCTCCACCATCAGAGTGAAATTGAAAAAGAAAAGAAAAGGGAAGAGTAGGAAAAAAGGAGAAGATTCATCAGGAGCAAATTGAAAGGAGGATTCTCATCTTTAAGACAGGACATCAACATCATGGACAACAGTATGTTGATTTTATTACGTTTTGTGTGCTATTATTCGCATAAAGAAAAGATCCTACATTAGAGAAATAAGAATTTCATGAAAGAGAAATTCTAGAAAAGTCCAACATCATCTTCAAACCAAAAGACCTAGAATTTGAGATTTATTCATTTAGAAATGACTAACAATGAACAATTACATGCTAGTTGGGCCAATGGCAATTGATACAACTAGTTGAACTTGTGTTAAGTCAGCTTTACTACAATTAGTCATCTTAACTATATGTCATTCCTCGAGATGATCGTCCATTTTCTTATAAAGGTAATTTTGGAATTAGCTAGTTTCTTTTGGAAAAAATTCAAATTGATAGATAAATAACAATTTTGTTATTTAAGAGGTGATTAAAAAAAAAACTTAAGAGGTATTATTTTGTTAAATTGACATGTTGTATCACCACAAGTTTGGAAAAATCTATTTATGACTTTATAGATATGCATAATGTATAAACTTTTATGGATTATTCAGTAAAATTAAAAGTTTTTCTTTTTTATTTATTAAAATTAAAAAAAATGTAAGGGCATTGGAATTTGTGTTTTTATTTTTTGCTTAAAAAAATAATGATATTTTCTTTTAAAAAAATAAGTTCAAAAAACCATAAAATTAAAAATTTCACTCTTTTACCATTTGATTAAGTTTTATATTCAATTACAATATGGTATAGGTATCTTTTTTCTCTCTCTACCTTGGCATTCTCTCCTTCTTTGTCTTTCTCTTTTTCTCTTTCATTGCATTACCCCCTTCCCTCTTTCCCCTGTCTTTTTGCCTGTTCTTCTCACCTCTCCTTTTTCTTCATCATTTTTTTACGATTCCATTTGATATTCAGATTCAACTTTAATACATGTATCTTTTTGTTTCCCTCTCTTTCTTCCCTGGCACTTCCTCCCTCGTTCTCACTCTCTCCTCCCCTAACACCACCTCTTTCCCTCTCTTTCTATCATTCTTCACCGATTTTTTGTGATTTCATTTAATTTTCAGATTTAACTAAAGTATAGTTGCGTGTATATATATGTCTCTCCTCCTTAGCACTTCTTTGCTTTCTCCCTACTTGCTCCACTCTCCCTTCTTTTTTCTTCAATTATTCCTTTTCTTTTGCCTTTTTTTTTTTTTTTAAGATTGATCTTCATAATCACATCTTTTTTTTTTTTCAAAATTGTTCCACTTGCACCTTAAATTTTCTATTTTCCAAATTTTCTATTTTCCAAATTTTCAACTCTAAGTCACATACTTCTTCATCAATTCTAGAATTAATTCTCCTTAATTTTAGGATTTTTCACCCTCACATTATTAATCCTCCAATCAAACTTTATTCTTTTCAAATTTTATTCTAAGTGTTTTGCCTTGAAAATTTGAAAATTACTTGATTATAATTTGAGTTTTAAACTTATTATTATGAGATTTAGTTTTATGTATATTATTTAAGTTAAAATGATGGGGTTTATGTTTTCTTGGCTCTTTATACGGTGCCTTGCAAAAGAAGTAATATAGCTTTTAGTGATAAAAAAATAAAAATAGGCGACAAACAGTAAAATAAGAACAACAAACAACAAAAAGTAATAGTAAAAAATTGAAAATGTAACTAAAAAAGTCGTTAGTTAAAAATCCATGTAGTGATTAAAGAGAAAACAAAGAAAATAAGGCCTAATGAGACCATATATTTATGCCCATGCAATGTGGATCCAATCCAAATTTCAAACTAAACAAGGTCTATGCCTAATAGAATTCTTTTTTAAAAAAATTATATTCATATATGAATGAATTCACAGTTAAGACAAAACTTTTGTTCCATTTTGTTACTTAACAATTGACATTAGGTTTGTCAAAACTAAATGTTGTCATTAGCTCCAGTTAAGTTAAAGTAGGCCTTACTTATGCTCAAGTTCCACATCAACATCAAGCTTGAACTAATTTCACTTTTGTTAATGAACATTTAGTTTTAAGGAGTTTTTACCTAATTAGTAAACTAAATGTTGTTAATGTTAAAAATCTATGTAACTTGTATGTGGAAAATATTTGTTACCTAATTTAAACCTATGTCTATTCATGTGTAGCAAAACTAGTCTTAACTATTAACTACTAAAATTGCAATAAAGTTAAAGAGGATTTATTGATTTTTTTTCTTTAAGAGTTATGTGCTAATATAAAAAATAGTTTTTTTCATTTTTATAAATTTAATACTTTGTTATAATAGGCTTACTATAGATGCACATGATGTGTCATATTTTGATGAGTTAGTAAGCATTTTAGAAAGAAGGGGAAAAGAGAAAATTATGACTAATTCTTCTAAAAAAAAGGGTATAATGAGGATCATATGGAAAGAATATAATAGGAATCATGTGGAAAGGGCATGAGAAGGAATGTTGCTAATTAGAAAAGTGTTCTTTGTGTTGGGTTCTTGAACAAGCAATGGTAACTCCAATAATCTACTTTGATTCTATAAATTTGCTTTGAAAAATAGAGAGAAATCAAAGTAAACAACTTATCTATGATTGTTGCAATTTTGGTGATTAAGATAGTGTTTAATAGAGGGCCTTGCTATTGAATGGTAGGTAATAAGTCATCAATAATTTATTACAATGTAGCCATAACGAATTATTGATGATAGAGACAAACCAAACTTGCAATGTGCTTTATCTAATTTGCCCTCTCCACTAATTTGACCCATATAATACGTAGGTTAATTCAAGATTATGCTATTGTAAATCATTTTCAAGATATTAAAGTCAATACCAACCTTTTAAGGTGTAATTAGAACACCTTAATCACTAATTCAAAGAAATCTTTTGTCTTATAAACTAACAGGACTCATTTTATGTCATTATGATTCTTTGGGATTTATAAGCTTAATTACCTTTAACAAAAGTTAAGATTAACTTAGACGCTTGTTATGAATGATAATCCTATAACTTTAAAATTAATTATTTTTATACTTCTTGTTTTAATATTTTATTTGTTTATTTTTCTCCAGGACACGTAATATGGGAATTTTTGTCATAGGTATATACTATGATTTTGAAAATGTTAATACAATAGGGAGCAATATTAAGGTTCTAGAAAATTATGGGATGTTTTTAATAAACATCTATTACCTTGAAGTAAATTTGGAAATATTTGGAATGTTTTTTATGATAAAATAAAAGTGAATGTTTTTGAAAACATTTTTAAAAATTGAATTTTCCTTTTTTCCTTTTTCCTTTATTTTTCATTTTCATTTTTTTTTCTTTCTTTCTTTTCTAAATTTCTTTTCCTTTCCCTTTGTAAGTTCCCTTTTGAATCATCCCTTACCTTGTCTCTCTTTCTTTCTTGTTTTGGTTATAGAAAATTCATCCCTCTCTTTATACTACCTTTATTTTCCAACCATTCTTTATCTCTTTTAGCTTTAAGACTCATTAAACATAAACTTTAGGTGTGTTTTTAATGTGGAAGCTGAATTCTATCCCTAAAAGTTGTGATTTTTGCTGGGTATTTGGGAGTAACTTAATGGTAGATAGAGAGAGAGAGAGAGATAGAAGGGTCTTGGGCAGTGATAACAATTAAAAACAATGCATGTGCCAAGAAAAGGTAGCAAAGACGATACAGTTGACTTGAGAAAAAGCCTCTATGGTGCTTTAATTGGCACTTAAAGGCTAAGGATGGATAGATTAACTTAAGAGGAGTTGAGCAGTGGAGAGCTTGGATGGCAACAACCATCAGAAATAGTGTGTTTGGTAGCTAGTTTATAACAATAGCTTGGGTTTTTGCATTAATGTATACATTTTTGGGCTACTTTCTAATGCATGGCTAAGAAAAACACATAAATTAGTGAATAGAAACCTTAATAATGGTATAAACCCATTGGGCAACGATGGTTAGTACTGGCAAGTGGTTACATGTCCATTTCAAGATAGATTATTGTGTTGCTTTAAGGTTCTTTCTTTATCTTTTTTACCTTTTTTTGTTATTAATTTTTTGTTTTGATCCTCACTTATTGAGTACAAAATAGGTTCTTTATTTCTTTTTTTTTTTTAAATGGAAAGCTAAAGAATGGTGTTTATGTAATGGTGAGTTTTTGATCTAAAATTAAGACATTTTGGTATGGGTTGGTGCTGTTAGACATAAACTTGGATCAAACCTAAGGGTAAGAAATGTACTTGGTCAAGTTAACTTGGTTTGACTAAGATGGATTGAGTCAACTTGAGTTTGAGTTAATTGACTTAGTTTGATTTCCACTTTTTACATCTTTTTTCTTTTGATTTATTTTTCCCTCTTATGTTTATTTCATTTTTTCTGTTTATACATTTTTTTCTCTTTTTTTTTTTCACCACTTGTCTAGTTTTACATTTCGAAATTGTTTACCTTTCTAAATTTAACATAGAAACACATATCCCAACCATTAAATGTAACTTGTAATGTATTGTTTTAAACTTTAATGCCTAAAATACAATATTTACCTACTTTTGGGATACTCTTTTGGTATCTTGTGAGGTTATAATGTGTTGACAAGTTTAAATTTGACTATAACAAATTAAAATGTTCTAGGATTAGCTTTTATAATAGTTGTAGGAATTATGTTAGCAAGATGAGTAGTTTTTTCCTATCCAGCTATAGTTTGAAGTGCTATTTTTAAATTTCTATGAGATAGTTTATAATAGTGATTGCTTGCAAACTCATTTATAAGTTCTCAACAATCTAAGAACATATTTATGATTAGCTTTTATTTTTTTTCAAAGCTAAATAGGTTAATGAATCTCAAGAATGCTTTTTGGTTTCATTTGGGTGCGTTTTACATGTTTTTATCTTTGTTATTTTTTCTAGGTGCTTTTCTTCTTATCTACATTAAGAAATTGGCCCCTTTTATAGCTTCTCCAAGTGGCTCAGAGCTACCATGTGATTAACTAATTAAGAATAGATTCTTCCATCATTGCTACCTTACTATTAGCTACTTGAAATAAGTATAAAAGGTTAATCATTATTGGCTAGAGATAAATTGGATAAATATTTTGTTTGATTTAGTCTTATTCTAACTTCTTATTAACATTTTTTTTAAGGATTATGGGCTTCAAGTAATTATGGAGGCTTTTTAGAAAATGGACTTAGAGGTTTATGAGAATAATAAGTTGTTGGCATAATAATGGTTTGTTGGTATAAGATCTTGATAAGGCCTAAAAAGAAAGAGAAATGTATTATGAACTATTATAGTGGGCTAACTTATTATATTCAGTAACTCCAAAAAGTAAGTTGTATTTAACTTAAAACTAATGCCTATTTAACAATGTAAATGACCCTTGCTATTATCATTTTTATTATTTATTAGCTAAATAAATAAACAAAATAGGGCCTTATGCTAAATGATCTTAAGAGTGCATTGATGGTAAGGAAGAATGTTTAGAATAGACTTTGTATTAGGCTAGACAAAATAGGGGTACAATAGTTGCTCCTTTTTGTGAGTTACTTTAAAGTAAAGGAATGGGCAAAGACTTTCTTGGATTTCTACTTTTGTCTACCTTTTTAGTGCTCATATGATAATGCCTTTACTTTAAGTTAGCATTTTCAAGGTTATCCTTAAGATCTAAGAGTAAGCTCATGACATATGCTTGGTTGACATAAGGCAATTGACTACCACTTATATGTCAAGGGTGACCAATTCAATAAGGATTAGATTAAAGCCCTATCAAGAGACTTATGACAATGTAGGTAGTTGGAATGTTCCTCACTAAGAATTCTTTTATGGGTATGCATTTCGTTTTATTTTTAATTCAAACTTTACAAAATTTGATGAAGCTTAATTGATAGCTTCACTTGAGGTTAATCTATAAAGGTTAAGACTATCATGACATGTGACGATTTCAAAATATGCTTAGGCTTATGCAAATATAATTTCTAACCATTATTCTCCATTGAAATTCCATAAATAAGTTGGTATGTCATCTGAGCTTGCTAGACATGGCTATATCACCTTATTACTTAAGTTGAAAATGTAGGAAATATTCTTAAGCTTGCACAAAATTACTTCTAATTGTCATTTACAATTAAAATTTTGAAAGAAAGTTGATGTGTTATCTATACATGCCTAAGATGGTTGCATTAAACTATTACTTAAGTTGTAAATATATGATACGTTCTTAAACTTGTTCATAATTGCTCCCAATTACCATTTACAACTAAAATTTTAGAAATAAATTGACATGTCATCTAATTTGCTTAAAATGGCTATATCACCCTATCACTCTTGTCGTAGATGTAGAGCACATTCCCAAGCTTGCGTGAGATTGCTATTAATTACCATTTACTATTAAAATTTTAACAATAATTTAACATATTGTTTAAACTTGTTTAATATAGCTATATCACCTTAGCACTTAAGTTATGGGTGTGAAACATATTAAGCCTATCATTGATGGTTAATGTTGGATTTGTTGTCAATAACATCTTACATAGTTGTTCGTGTTAATTTGATGTTTAGAATGTCGTTGAAATGTATAGAAGTTATTGGTCAATAAAGTTGATGGTAGGTCAACTCTGAGGTCAATAAGTTAATGTTGATTGCTGACCCTAAATTTTAAGGGTTAAGGTTGACTATTGATATTTGACCATTAACCCTAAATTTTAATAAGTCAATGTTGACAATTGACCCCAAATTTTAGGAATTAAATCTGGCCATTGATTATAGGGTAACTCCTAGGAATCAATGTTGACTGTTAATGATTGTACAACTCTAAATCTTAAAGCTTATAAATACATTTATGCATCTTTCAAAGAAAGAGATAGTCACACCAACTGAAGGAGGAGTTGTAGCAATCAGAAACCCTACTAAAAGGAGAAGAAAGTAATAGTCAACCAAACCAAAGGGAGAAGAAAAAGGTGTATAGCAACCACACTAAACCAAAGGAGATGTGCAGCAATCATACCAAACTAGAGGAGAATGTGCAGCAACCAATCAACCATCTAAGGAAAAAGTTGTAGTAACCAATCAAGGAGAGGTGCAACAGCTAGCAAATCAATCAAGGAGAGGTGTAGCAGTTGGCAAACCAATAAAGGAGAAGGTGCAATAACCATCCAAAGGATAGGTATAGTAGCCGTACAAAGGAGAAGGTGCAACAATCAATAAAGAGTGAGAAAATAGCTTGCAACACAACCAACACAACCAGCGATTACAACAACAAGCACAGCTAACACAACAATCGACAACAAGTGAATCAAAACCAATAGCTTGTAAAACCGATAGTAGGTGAATCATAACCAGTAGCTTGCAGAATTGGTAGTAAGGTAAGTAGCATCAATAACAAGAGGAGAAAACTTATCTTAATAATAGGGTAGGCAGTACCAATAGGGGAAGAGAACTTGTTAAGGTAGTAGGAAAGGCAACATCGATAGTAAGGGAAGAGAACCTGCCGAGGGAGTAGGTGAGGTTCAGTTAATGCAACCTACCAAGGCAACACCAGCAGTAAAGGAAAAGAACTTGCCAAGGCAGTACCAATAGTAAAGGAAGGAGAAGATCCACGTTTTGAACTAGTAGTATGTACATTGAGTGAAGCATTTTAATAAACTTGTTGAAAAAGAGTGTGATATCCTTGGAATGATTGGAAGATTAATCCATTGAGTGATCAGGAGATTAACTCTTTGATTGGGAGATTATTGTAAGTGATTAAGGAATGATCCTTCCACAAGTAGTTAAGGAGTGATTTATGAGTGATTTTATCACACTGTGGATGTAGCTCACACATTATAGGTAAACCATATAAAAATTGTAAAAAGCAAGCATCTCACACTGATTTACCCCTTCTCCCTTTTAGTGTAAAACCTAAGAAGGTCCTTATTAAAGCACATTTTTAAACATGTCCAAAGTTACTGTTATGATATGGTTTCATTAGTTTTAGTTGTTCACACACATAGTTGTGTTGGTATAATATTGTCAAGGGTTTACAGCCTTTTGTCCTCATTTATTATGTCCTTCCTTAAATGTTCCTATAAAGAGAGAGTTATTATCTAGCAGCCTTTTCTAGTTTTAAGTTACCATAGTTGATGCTCTATACTTGCCTTGGGGCTTCTCGTCTTGCCTTTTAATTTTACTTTACCCCTTTTTGGCCTTTGTCTATTTCTTTTTAGGGTTAAGTATTTATGATGAATGGCAAATTTTGATAAGGCTACTTGATTTCCAAGTAAGAAATCAATCTGAAATTGCATTTACAATGGCTATAAAGATGGGTGTTAATGAAACAAGGTTAATAGGTTATCAAAGTTACATTAGGTGAAATATCTAAGTGTTGACTTATTTAGAGTAAGACTATCATCAACATGCTTGAACATCTCTAAGATGGTGTGTCGCTCTACTTGCCAAGGTTGGATTGCAAAAAGCATTCTTAAATAGTTCTAAAGTTCTAAACTTGCCTTATTAGTTATGTATGCTTACAAGTATACTCAAGCTTGTTTAAAGTGGTTACACCGTCTTACTTACTAGGGTTTGAGTGCTAAATGTAATTTTAAGCATGCTTAAAATTATTAGGATCTAAAGCATAACCTAATGAAACCATTAAAGGTTTACCATTTTCCTTAACATTTATTTGTGCCTTTTTTAAATGCCATATAGATAAAGGTATCATTTGGAATTTTTTTGTTTTTTTGGATTTAATTCAATATGGTTAACAAACATCTAGCTCCTACTTGAGGTTTCTAATCTCTTATGACACCTTATGATCTTACCTTACCCTTGTTAACTCTTAACTCATCAATGTAAATTATGAGTAGTGAGCACTTAGGTACTTTATGCTTTTTATAACACCTTTTGATTTTACTTTGTCTTTTCCCATTTTTGACCAACTATCCAAAACTATGATATATAACTGCTTGTATGACTTTAAGTATATTATGCCCTTGCCATGCAAAGTCTTCATCTTTATAGACATTGTTTCCTTTTGTTTGCCTTTTGAGTCTAGGGCAACATTATTGTTCCTTTTGAAAACTAAGCTATTGGGGTCATTTCTTTTTTATTTGAAAAATCCTTGCTTCCTTCTCTTTCTTATGGATTACTTTTTGCTTGATTGCCTTAAATAAGAACAATTGTTTTGATCTCTTTGCTCTTCCACCCAAAGAAAGCTTTCATTTTCTCCTTTAAAAAGAAAGCTACCATGATGCACTTTTGCTCTTAGATCTTTATTCACTAGCTTTTTCTTAGAAAGTTTGCCCTGCCCTATAAGATGTAACATATTACTTTCTAAATTTAGTGTTTATGCATCAATGTGCTTCTTTTATTTTTATGGATCTCCATATTAGGAAGTGTATAACTTATTGACTTGTTTACTTTATAATCTTTACTTTATTTAAGACCTCAAATTATTGATTGCTTGCTACTCATCAAAGCAGTTTAAAGACTCATGACATAATTTAGGATAAATTCCTTATGCCCTTTGGGAATATTAAACAAAGCAACGTAGTCTATAACTTGTTTATTTTATATGCCTATTGGAATATATCAAATACTAAAATATTATTATCTTAATTGTTTGGTAAAGGTTATGTAGAGATTTTTCTCATAATAGAAAGACATTGTTATTTATAATATGATAAGTTTATAAGCAAATATAAGGAGGAATGATAACCCTCTATGGTTTAAACTAGAAAAGCGATATGTTTAGATATAAAGGGAGGAAAAGATAATTAGAGTAAGAGGAATTGACAGAGACTAATAGTGTAACTAGTGACTTATTATAAGCCTAATTAAAAGGCCCCTTATGTGCAAACCTTATTTCTCTAATTATATCTTATGTCCTTTTCAATCTCATTTATTGGGTGTCATCCCTAGCCAATGGATAATAGTTTAATTGTTGGGCACCCTTTTACAATTGTTTTTGCTTACAATGCCTTTTTTTCCACCTTTAGATGGGAATTTTATGCTTAGGTGCTAATGAAATGAAATATTTCTTAACTGAATCTATGTTAATAAGATTTGACATATCCTTGCCATTTATATTTGTCATAATAAGTGTTCTAACTAAGAATGCCTTTTTTCTTTTTTTTTTACAGTATATAGAACTTGATAATTTAATATGCACTTGCTTTTTATGTCACTTTAATTTGGTGTGATAGTTTTTAAGACAAAGTCTACTCAAATGAAATATTTCTTAATTGTATCTAACTTAATAGGATTTGAAATATCCTTACTATCCATATTTGTCATAAACATTATTCTTTAAGAATACCTTTTTTACAACATATAGACCTTCATAATTTAACATGCACTTGCTTCTTAGGCCACTTGAATTTGGTGTGATATTTTTGAAGTCCAAGTCTCCTTATTTAAAACATTTAGGATACATCTTCTTTTGATGTGCTTATACCATTTGTCTTTGGTATAATTGTCCATGATTGATTATGGTCAAGCTTTTTTCCTTAACGAGATTCAGTTGTTTATACCGTATTTAACCCCTTTTACATCCTTTAAGTTTACCTCGATCAAAACCCTTAAAAACAAAATTTCGACTTCAACTAGTAAAATTGCCTCAATCCTATAAACTAATGCAAACAAGGTTGCCTATGTGGAAATACATATTATGGTGTGATAAGCATGCAACGCAAATGATAGCATCTTATGCCAATCTTTATATGCAATCATCATTTTTTTTAATGACTCATTTAAAATTATTATTGGCTGTTTTAACTACCCAATTCATCTTCAATGTATAACACAATATTATGGTGCTTAATCTTGAATTGGTTATAAAGATTTGCCATCATTTTATTGTTCAAGTTGATGATGCTATTTATTATTAACCATTTTAACACATCATAATGGTATATAATGTCATTCTTAATGAACTTAATGACCTTTTTGCTAGTGATGTTTGCATAAAATGTTGCATCAACCTATTTTGTAAAGTAGTTGATTACTATTAAGATGAATTATTGACTACTATACACCTTTAGTGTAATGGGACAAATCAGGTATGTTGAGCCTATCTTTGATGGCTAGTGTTAGATTTCTTAACACTATCTCATATAGTTATATGTGTTAATTTAATGTTATGAATGTCGTTAATATATAGTGAGGTCATTGGGAGAAAACAGTGATGACAGGTCAACCCTGGCATTGAGGAGTCAATGTTGATCATTGACTCTAAATTTTAGGAAGTCAATGTTGATCATTGACCCTAAATTTTAGGAATAAAATCTGGTCATTGATTGTAAGGCAACATGTGGGAATTAACGATAACTGTTGATGATCGTGTAGTCCTAATTCCAAGGGTCTATAAATACCTTTAGGTGTCTTGCAAAAAGAACACTAAAGGCTGTAAAAAATTGAGTGAACGACAAGGAAAAAGGTGAGCCGCAAACCTACAGAAAAAGGGAGGTGAACGATAAAGAAGAAGCAGCCACCACGCAAGGTGCAATCCGCTAATAAGGAGAGAAAGAAAGCAAGGGGTAGTTGGCCAAGGAGAGTGCAGCAACCACCAAGAACAGAAGGCATGGTAGCTGGCCAAGAAAAGTGTAGCAATCACCAAGGTAAGGCAACTAACCTAGGAGAGGAAGAAAGAAGGCAAGGTAGCTAGTCAAGGAGAGGCAGCAAGGCAGCCAACCAAGAAAAGTGCAGTAGCCATTAAGGAAGCAACAAGGTGCAACCAACCAAGGAGTAAAGAAAGAGAGCAAGGTAACTGGTGACCCACCCTAGTAAACCCTCACCAAGATAGTCACCACACCAGCAAGCCCTCATAAAGGTGACAGTAGCAGCCAGCCACCATATTATCACATCCAGGAGGCTTTCCAACAGACTAATAGCACGTCCATGCACGTCCAAGAGGGTATACTAGTAGTAGCAGCATGTCTAGGAGATTTCCCTACACCAGCAACACGTCCAGGAGGCTTCCTAATAGCAACAACATATCCATGAGACTTCTTAGTGGCAATAACACATCCAGGAGGGTATACTAGCACTAGCAGCACATCCTTACACATCCAAGAGGATATATTAGCAACAATAGATGTCTCTGTAGGTCCAAGAGGGTATATTAGCAGCAGCAACACCTCAGGAGGCTTCCTAGCATCATAAGCATGCCAGAGAATCAAGCAAAAAATTAGAACATGCAAAAACAGGTTTAGGAATCAGTAGCCACCTACAGAAAGTGCAGCAGTAAGTCTGGGAATTGGCAACCACTTATAAAAAGTACAATAGCAAGTTATGCAGTAGCAAGTCCAAAAATCAACCAGCAAATCAGCAGCGGTGCAAAAAGACAGCTGCAATGCACAGGGATAGCAGTAATAACATGAGAAAATAGCTGTAATGCGTGAAGAAAGTAGTAGTAGCATGAGAAAACTATTGTAATGCAAAAAGAGAGTAACAATGGTACGAGCTGATAGTAGGAGCAACACATATGGATAGCAAGAACAACATATGTGTACATCAATCGTACTACGTGCAGACAGCAGGTGTAAAGACCACAGATAGCAGGAGCAGTGTGCATGGGGAGTAGGAACAATGCGCATGGATAGTAGGCACAATGCGCATGGATAGCAGGCGTAGAGACCACAGTCAGTAGGAGCACGACCAACAGGCACAGCTTGTATAGATAGTAGGTATAGCTTATGCAAATCGCAAGCAAAGCGTGTGCAACGGACAGCAGGTATAGCTTGTGTAGATAGCAAGCACAACTTGTAAGGATAGCAAACACAGCAGGTACAGACAATATTAACTGCACACGTAGACAAAAGCGGATAGATGCTACAACATGTACAGACAGCAGTGGATAGACATGATAGCGCATACAAATAGCATTAATAGCGTGTGTGGACAACAACAGTAGCACATGTGAACAGCAATGGCAATGCATGCGAGCAGCACTGGCAGTGAAGAAAGGAAAGGATCCATATTTTGCTCTAACAGTCTGTATACATTAAGTGATCATTCTTTAAGAAAGGTTTCAATCACAAACTCTTGATAAACATGTTGAAAAAGGGTTGGATATCTTGAAGTGATTGGGAGATCAACTCCTTGATCGGGAGATTGTTGTAAGGGTTAAGGAATAGTCCTTTCACAAGTGGCTAAAGAGTGATCCTTCTACAATCAAATTGTATCCCTTAATAACAAGAGTGGATTGTGTGATCTAAAAGTGATTTTATCATACCATGGACATAGCTCACACATTGTGAGTGATCCACATAAAACTTTTCGTGTGTTTTGGGGGCATACGCATTAATTTTTATTTGTACAGTCGCACTCACATAAATGAGAAAAATAAAAATTGGATCATTGGTTTTAACAAGTCATAAAGGTTAAATTTGGATTGATTTGTAAAAAGAAGATAGTTTACATTAATTCACCCCTTCTCTCAATGTGAGACTCATAATGGTCCTCATCAAGGTATATTCCTTCCATAGAGAATGGCCAAGCAGATATCATAACATGCAATGAAGTAGGTGCTATATATATTTTATCTATATGTATTTAACAATTGTGTCATTTCTTAGTGTGCCATGGTAATCCAATTCCATAGTTTACCAGCAATATCTTACTTTTAAGATCTTTTTAACCATTGAAAGGCCACCAATATGTAATCCATATAAGCCTTTGTGCATTTCTTTCATGATAGTCTTTATCTCAGCCTTGTTTATGCATCATAGTAAGACTAAGTCAAACTTGCACTTTTTTAAGATATTCCATAATTTTAGGGTAGTACTTATATAAGCAATGAGTTAGAGCATGATGGAAATTGACATGAGACTCTTATGCATTGGCTCCAAAATCTACCTTATACATTAATGCTGAAGTTGGAAAAGCATTAAAGACTTTATTGTTTTCACAAGGCATGTGATCAAAGGTGATCTTATCAAATCATTCCACTAACTACTCAATGTATTGGTGATAAGGAATAAGCTTATAGTCTCATGTTTTCCATTTATCTAACAATTGGTTAATGACCGATAATGAATCATCATACACCTTAAGACTTTTAGCTTTCATCTTTAAAGCATATAATAAGTTTATGTTGTACCCTTTGTATTTTGCTATGTTACTAGTACATTTAAATTGTAGTTTTGCTATGATTACATATTGTTTGCCATTGAGAGAAATCAGGATTGTTTTAATTCTACACCCCAATACATTAAATGCCCTATTAAACCATATTTGTCATTCATATGTTCTCTCTTTTTCATCTTAACTTTGATCAATGACTATAATGTCTTTATTTGAGAAGTCAAACTATATAGGCTTATAATCAGGGATAATTTGATCTACTAAAAAGTTATTGCTTTACTTTTGATTGCTTTATGGTTAACACATTAAGTGTCATACTTTGGCAAAAAAAAGCTTACCAATGGACAATCCATCTTAATAACGCTAGTTTTTTAAGATGTATTTAAGGGGGTCTTCATTAGTAATAAGTTAGGTTATATGTTATAACCTATATTAATGAAGTTGGTGTGATATCTATGCTAAAGTACAATAACTCTTTTTTTTTTTTTGCTAGTTTCATCATGTTATCCCAAGAGTCAACCCATGTAGTGTTACCATATGGTGACATACAATATGAGCAATTTATTTGGAACTAGCAGCACTATAATCAAGGGATTAGAGAAGTAATGGTTGATCTTGTTATAGGCATTTTTGTATTTATCATCTTATTACCTTAGATTACTTTTTTTGTGGCATACCAAATATAAGCTTAAATGTTATAAGTTGAGATATAAACTTGATGACATAATTGACCTTTCTTAGGAATCCTCATACCTTTTTTTAGCATAGAAGGTGTAAGCTTGTCTTGTATGGCTTTAATTTTATCAAGATTAGCTTTGATACCCCTTTGGTTTACATCAAATCCAAACAACTTGCCTAAAGTTGCCTTAAAAGTGCACTTACATGGTTTAAGTTTAAATTTAAGTTGAAACTTTCTTAGTTGATCAAGCAATTTTTTAAGGACCACTAAATGATCTTTAATGACTTTTTGATGAAACTTTCTTCACCTATTGATGGGTGGCACTTACATTCTTAAGGTCAAATGGCATGACCTTATAGCAAAAAGTTTCTCCACATTATAATAAATTTTTTTTTTTCTATATCTTTGAGTGTTATTCTGTTTTAATTATAGCCTAAGAACCTATTTATAAATGAAAACATCGAGTAACTAGTGGTGTTATCTACAAGAATGTTAATATGTAGTAAAGGGAGGTTATTATTAAGGCTTACTTTATTTAGGTCTTTATAATCAACATACATTCATACTTTATTGTCCTACTTTGGTACAGTTATGATGTTGGCTACCTATTTCTGATAGTTTGTTATTTGAAGGAAACACACATCTAGCTATTTCTTTACCTTTTTCTTTGATTTTTAATAAGACTTTAGGTTTTATCCTTTAAAATTTTTGTCATACAATCTTGTATTTTGGTCTTAATAGTAGTTTGTGGACCATTATATCAATATAAAGACCTAGCATATCTTAGTACATCAAAACAAATATGTCTATAAGTTATTTGATCAATTAACACATGCCCTACCTACTCTTTATAAGAAGTCTCACACTAATTTTGACTTCTTGCAAATTTTTTGTAATGCCTAAGTTAATTAGCTTCATTGACTCTTTCTTAGCTATAGACTGTCTCTCTTCTTGTTTAACTAAATGTTGAAGATTTGATAAAATCTCTTTATCTTTAAGATCATTTAAGGTTAAAATATTGGGGGTGGATTTAAATTTTGTCTTAAGACAATAATTAGTTAAATTATTAGTTTCATCTTTTAACATCCTAAACTATAAATGAGAGGTTTAAAATGGACCACCATTATTAGATTAGCTTATGCAAATAAAAGTGAAAATTAAGATGACAAAGGAAATAAAAGAATTAAGATTATAAGTGTAGTTAACAGAATTATATGTTATTAGATGATATGCCACAAAAGGTTATCCATTTTATTGTATAGCGATTTCTAAATGTCATGGACATAAATAAATAAGAAATGTTGGGTCCATAAGATTGAATCAATGGAACTTTAGGTTGTTGTTCCCATAGCCTTATATAAGTTGTAATTCTTGTCAACTAGATTTAAGTGTGTAAGTAATTTGACATGGAGGGGTAAGAAAGTAAAGCCATGTGGAGGGGCAAGAGAGTAATTTGAAGTTACATAGAGGGGCAAGGAAGCAAAACCACAACTTTACAAGAGAGGAAACCCTATATGAGAGAAAGAGAGAAAAATAGAGACGGATATAAAAGAGAAGATGAAAAAAAAGAGAGAAAACCCGGGGAATGGCCGAAGAGGGGTGGATAAAGAAAGAGAGATCATCGGCATATAAGAGAGAGATTTTGAGATGGCCAAAAAGGGTGGACAACAGAACAAGGGCTGGATGGCAAGACGAAGAAAAGCAAACCACCAGCAAAAAAGGGAGAAAATCCGTAACGGTCAAAATTAGAGCGAACAGCCAAAAAGAAAAGCAAAACAGATGCGGTCGAAGTGAGGGATAAATGACAAAGAGAAAACTTGAACTGCCAAAAACAAAAACAGAACAAATACGACCGAAGTAGGGGTGGACAGTGAAAATATACATCTAGCAAAAAAGAGGGTACACGGCCAAAAGGAGTGAACGACTGGACAGTGAGATAGCCAAAATAGCTAAAATTGTACTAAAGTCTAACTACATAGATAAGCAATAGATCCTTGATAGTGGATGCACTTCAAACATGACAGGAGATAAGAGTAAATTATCAAAGCTAAACAAGTCAAGAGAAGGCAGAGTCAAGTTTGGTAATGATGATTCACTCAACATCAATAGTCAAGGGTCAATAAATATTGGAAAAGGGAAGTTGAAAGATGTTCTGCACATTAAAGGACTCAGATATAATCTAGCATCTGTCAGTCAATTATGCAATGAAGACCATAAAGTGATATTTACAAAAACAGGTTGCTAAGTAAATAGTAAAGAACGCAATACTATTGCAATCGAGAAGAGAACAACTTGAAATTTATATGTGATTGACGAGAACAAAACAAGCAGCTGTATGCTCACCAAAGAAGAAGAAAATTAACTCTGGCATAGAAGGTTGGGACACTTATTACAGAAGAACATGAGGAAACTGCATTACTAATGCAATCAAAGACATTCCTGACCTTAGGAGAGAGAGAGAGAGAGTATGTTTGCTCAGCATGCTCTAAAGGAAAATATGCCAAAAAGCAGTATAAGACCAAAGAGTTCAGTTCTGAAGCAGTGCTTGACATTGTGCATATTGATTTGTGTGGACCAATAAAGACAAAAGGGTTGAATGGTAGAGGTACTTCATCTTGTTTGTTAATGATTATTCCAAAAGGACCTGCATCATCACCTCAAACACAAGTCAGAAGTTTTAAATTGCTTTAAGAGATATAAAAGATTGGTTGAAAATGAGAGTAAAAGGAAGATCAAAGTATTAAAGTCATATCAAGGCATTGAATTTACAAATGAAGCTTTTGAAGGTTACCTTGAGAAGCATGGTATTCATCATCATATGGCAGTAACAAGAACACCTCAATAGAATGGGGTGGTAGAAAGGAAAAATAGAACTGTGGTTGATATGGCAAGAACTCTACTATTGGAATCCAAACTTCACACAAGATTTTGGACAGAAGCAACATTTACAACCATGCACCTACTGAACAGAGTTTTACTAAGGTCCAATACTGATAAGACTACATATCAGCTATGGAGTGGGAAGAAGACAACTACCAAGTATCTCAAAATCTTTGGCAGCCCATGTTTTGTGAAGAACAAGGAGCAAAACTTGGGAAAATTCAATGGTAGGTCTGATGAAGGTATCTTTGTGGGATACTCAGAAAAGACAAAAACGTTACAAAGTTTTCCTGCATAAGCTGGGATAAGTGATCATGTCCAATGATGTGAGAATAGATGAGAACTAGAAAACAATGCAGAATGGAGAAGTTGAGGACAATGAAAAAGATGACTTCAATGTAAATGAAGAATCAGACCAACCTAAAGAAAAGGAGCAAAAAGTAAGTTCAAACATGGAAAAGAGTGAGTCTGAAGATAAAGAAATAAAGCCTCTTGTAACTAGGACTATGCAAGAAAAAAAGACAAAGAAAACGTGGACCAGTGCTCATCAAGGAAATCAAATCATAGATGATCCATCAACAGGAGTTACAACAAGAAGAAGAATTGTGGGAGCTACTACTTTACTCTCACAAGTTGAACCTAAATCTGTTGAATAGGCTACACAAGACAAAGCCTGGGTCAAAGCTATCAATAAGGAGCTAGATCAAATCGAGAAGAATGATACATAGGAGCTGGTTCCAAGACCCACTAACAAAAATGTCATAAGAACAAAATGGGTGTTTATGAATAAACACAATGAAGATGGCAAGGTTGTGAGGAACAAGGCCAGACTGGTTTGCAAAGGCTACACTCAGATAGAAGGAATAGATGTTGATGAAACTTTTGCATTAGTAGCAAAGTTAGAAACTATTAGAATGTTCCTAACTTTGGCAGCATATAAGAGGTATAAAGTTTATCAGATGGATGTGAAATCAGCCTTTCTGAATGGGCACCTGAAAGAAGAAGTGTATATTGAACAACCTGATGGAGTACAAATCAGTGAGGATGAGACACACATGTGCAAGCTAAAGAAAGCCTTGTATGGGCTTAAACATGCCCCAAGAGCATGGTACAATAGGTTGGATGCGTACTTGAGAAGGTTGAACTTTAGAAGAAGAACAGTTGATAATAACCTATATGTGTTCAACTCAGAGAAAGGCAAGGCCAGCTGATAACCATAATATATGTAGATGAAATCATCTTTGGAGGGGATCACTCCGAGCTATGCCAAGATTTTGCATAGAAGATAAGTGAGAAATTTGAGATGTCATTGACTAGAGAAATGAATTACTTTCTTAGATTACAGATAAAACAGTGTTAAGAAAGTATTTTTATTTCTTAGATGAAATATGCAAAAGAGATGCTAAAAAAGTTTGGCATAAAGGATAACAGACTTGTTAGTACCCTTATGATAGTGGGCTACAAGTTAACAAAAGATCAAGAGGGAAGGAGTACAACCCCTATAGAATACAAGAAGATGATAGGGAACCTTCTGTAACTTACAGCATCAAGGCTTGATCTTATGCAAGCTGTGTGCATTGCTAACAAATTCCAAGCTGATTGTAAGGAATCTCATGTATTGGCAGTGAAAAGAATCTTAAGATACCTCAAAGGGACACTGGAAATAGGTGTATGGTATCCTACCATGGATTCTGTAAAACTATAAGCATACATTGATACATACTGGGCAAGAAGTACAGATAACAGAAAATCAACCAATGGCTGCAATTTCTACTTGGGTTCAAAATGTGTTGCATGGTTAAGTAGAAAGCAAAATAGTGTTGCTTTGAGCACAGTTGAGGTTGAGTATATGGCTACTTATACAGCATGTACTCAGGTGATATAAATACAAAGACAATTGGTAGACTTGGGTATTGAAGTGAAGTTACTAGTAAGTGTACTTTGTGATAATCAAAGTGCTATTGATTTCAGCAAGAATCCAATTCAACATTCAAGGAGCAAGTATATTGACATCCGGTATCACTTCATCAAAGATCAAATGGAACAGGATATAATTCAGTTGAAGTATGTTCACACTAAAGATCAAATTTCAAATATTCTAACTAAACCTCTGTCTATAGAGTTGTTTGAAAAGCACAGAATGAGTCTATCTGTGCAAATGCCTCTTTAAGCTTGAAGTTCAGGTGAATCCTCCATCTCTACTTTGTGAGCTTTTTTTTGTAATTGGTTGGCAAAGAGGGAGAGAAGCAACAATGTAGGGAGAGCTGTTAAGAAAGGGGGACTGATTAGGGGGAGTTGTAATTGTAGCATAATGGCTTTTGTTATAAGTGTAGCCAACAATTACAAAGGGGTAGATTGTGTTCCCGCAGCCTTGTATGGGTTGTAATTGTTGTCAACTAGATTTAAGTGTGTAAGTAATTTGACATGGAGGGGCAAGAAAGTAAAGTCACATGGAGAGGTAAGACAGTAATTTGAAGTTACATAGAGGGGCAATGAAGTAAAACCATAACTTTGCAAAAGAGAAAACCCTACACCAGAGAAAGAGAGAAAAATATAGATGAACACAGAAGAGAGGACGAAAAAAAAGGAGAGAACCCCAAGGAACAACCGAAGAGGAGTGGACGAAGAGAAAGAGACCATTGGCAGAAGAAAGAGAGATTCTGAGACAGCCAAAAAGGGTGGACAACAGAATAGAGGAAATTTGACTGAACGACAGAACGAAGAAAAGCAGACCATTGGTAGAAAAGGGAGAAAATCTGTGATGGCCAAAATTAAAGTGAACAGCCAAAAAGAAAAATAGAATAGATATGGCCAAAGTGAGGGGTGGATGACAAAGAGAAAACCCAAATGGCTAAAAAGAAAAACAGAACAAATACGGCTGAAGTAGGGGTGGACGGTGAAAATATACAACCAGCAGAAAAGAGGGTACACGACCAAAAGGAGTGAACGGCTGGACGGTGAGACAAAACCATGAGACCAGAACATACGTATCTAAAGAGAGCAGATCTAGTATCTGTGAGGCTTGAGAACAGCAAAGTGAGTACAGATCTGAAACATGAGACCAGAACGTGCGATGGCATGAGACCAAAACGTATGTCTGCGTGAGACCAGAACGTGCATTAGCATGAGACTAGAAATATGCGTAAGGCATGAGACTAGCAAAGTGGGCAAACCAAAAACGTGAAGCAGGCTGTGAGATTGGGAGATGGGTGAAGCCGTGAGACTGTGAAAGCAAAAGTTGTGTGAAACAACCTAAATAAGGAATTCGGTGAAAAATTGGAAAGAACTCAACGTATTTTTAGATTTCTTCAAGAGAAATTAGAGAGTATTATGGTGGACTTCTAAGCAGTAGTAAAGCAGCCTATTCAATTCAACAGAGGTAAGACAAGCTAAAAGAAGGGTAGACACAGTAAGTGACACTCTTTGTATTGTACTTGATTGGTATTTGCAATAATGAAAGAAACAAAGGATTAAGACATCCATTGTAACTACATTATGAACATCAGGAGTACCACACTAGTATTCTCAAGTATAGTGGATTGTCTCAGTAGAGGAAGAGTCCCTACCACTATGGACGTACATCACATTGACGTACATCACATTGACGGAACCACGTAAATCTCTTGTGTCTTTACTTTGATTTACATTTTGTGTTTTGAATTGAGTTGTGAACACAGTTAAAGTATTATCGAACCTATAACCTAAAGAAGACCTAATCAAGAACATCTGATTTGTCTAATAGGCAAGGTGTCTAAAAGGTCACTTTAGGCACTATTATGATTAGTAGGTAATAATAGATCTACCTTAGTCGAATCTGAAATAGAGTTCACTTTTAAAAAGAGGTTGAAGTTATTCACATACTTGCGTATTAACAAGAGCAAAAGTATTAAAGAAGTAGAATATTTTGACTTAAATTATCAGAGTGTATTTTTAAGGGGTATGATACTGATTCATCCCCTCTCAACATCACAAACTAGTAGATCTAATGTTCTCGACTTCTCCCTAGGATCTACTAGTTTGTGATATTGAGAGAGGGGGTGAATTAGTATCACCACAATTCGTAATTTGCAAGTAAGTGAATAACTTTATCCTTTTCTTAAAAGCAAACTCTTTCTTAAATTCGACTAAGGTAGATCTATTGTCACCTACTAATCACAATAGTCCCCAAAGTCACCTTTCAAACACCTTGCCTAATAGACAATACGGATGTTCTTGTTTAGGTTTTTGTTAGGTTATGGGTTGGCTGATACTTTAACTGCGTTCACAACTCAATTCAAAACACAGAACATAAAGCAAATTAAGGACACATGAGATTTACGTGGTTCCATCAATATGACGTACATCCATGGTGGTAGGGACTCCCTCTACCGATACTATCCACTATACTTGAGAATTCAGGTAACAATGGATGTCTTTAATTCTCTGCTCCTTTCACTATTACAATTACTAAGTAACTACAATACAAAGAGTGTCACTTACTGTGTCTACCCTTCTTCTAGCTTCTCTTGCCTCTGTTGAATTGAAAGGCTGCTCCACTGCTGCTTAGAAGTTCACCGCAACACTCTCTAACCTCTTTTGAAGAAATCTAGAAATACGTTGAGTTCTTTACGTGCTTCATCGAATTTCTTTTCTACGTTATTTCACACAATTCTTGTTTTCACTGTCTTACGATCTCACCCGTCTCCTTGTCTTACGATGTCACTATCTCAAGGCTCGCCTGTTTGTTTCTCTCTCTCTTGCTGTCCAGCCAGATTTCTCTCTCTTCTCGTTGGATTTCTCTCTCTTCCCGCAAGATTTCTCTCTCTTCACCAGATTTCTCTTTTCCGTTTACCCATTTGGCCGGATTTCGTCCCTGTTCTGCCAGTGGTCCACTTTTCTTCATCCTGTGGTCCAGCCTTCTTTGCCCATTCCCAGTTTTCTCTCTCATCGACTGGTTTCTCTGTTTTTTTGACCGTCTGTTTCTCTCCCTTCCAACATCTAGCCACCGTATCTCTTTGACCAGTTATCGATCTGGTCTCGTCTCACCGGTTCCAGCTCGAATCTGGTCTCCATGGTTCCCGATCTGGTCTTATTTCTCTCTCTTGTCGTGTCATTCCCTCGCCAACCGACGATGTACCAGTGGTCTATTGTCACGCACGAGTTTCTCTTTCCTTTTCTGATCTACGTTTTCTCTCTCTTCTCTCGTTGGCTGAGTTGTCTCTCTTTTCGTTTGCTTGTTTCAGCTCGATCTAGTTTCACCCGTTCACCACTTTCTCTCTCACCATCCCATCCAACCGTTCACGGCGTGTTTGGGTGTGTTGGTGGTCTATCGATTTTCTCTCCTTTCTCCGACGATGGTTGTTCAGTCTGGCTATCGATCGTCTCCTCTTTCTCTTTTTCGCTCTCTTCGTCCGTTGGCTATTGTTCACACAACGACTATACTGTTCATGACGGCTACACTGTTCACTCAATTCGTCCTTGCCGGTGGTATTCTTCCGTGTAAGGTTTGGTATTCTCTTTTGTTGATCAGTTGTCTAAGTTTTGCTAAATGCTCAATATTGCCGACTCCTCTTCTTTTTGTCGTGTGTTCAATTGTGTTGGTCTTCCTCTATTTTTATCTTCCAAGGTAGTTATATATATCTTCTATGAAACCTTAATAGGGCTTACGTGGCCAATTTACATTCTTGCCTTTCCATATGGATTTACCTCCTTACTCTTACATGTGGCTTTACTTTCTTGCACACTTAAATTTAGTTGACAACAATTACAACTCATACAAGGCTGTGGGAACAACAATCTCTCCTTTTGTAATTGTTGGCAACCCTTATAACAAAAGCCACTATGCATCAGTTTTAACTACCCCTAAATATGCACTCCTCCTTTCTTAACAACTCCCCCTGCATTGTTGCTTCTCTCCTCCTTTGCCAACCAATTACAAATTTGAAAAACTTGCAAAGTAGAGATGGAGGATTCACTTGATTTTCAAGCTTGAGGAGTCATTTGTACAGACAGACTAATTCTGTACTTTTCAAACAGCTCTGTAGATAGAACTTTAGTTAGATCTTATATAGCCTTTTCAATAGATTTATGTTCAACTTGTGAGAGTAAAGCAGTAACTCCCACAATTCTTCTTCTTGTTGTAACTCCTGCTGATGGGACACTTGTGATCTGATTTTCTTGATGAGCACTAGTCTACGTTTTCTTTGGCTTTCTTTCTTGCACAGTCTTAGTTACAAGAGGATCTCTTTCTTCATCAATCACATACAAATTTCCAGCTGTTCTCTTCCCAAATGCAATAGTATTGCCTTCTTTACTCTTTACCTGACAACCTGTTTTTGTGAATATTACCTTATGGTCTTCATTGCATAGTTTACTGACAGATGCTAGATTATATCTGAGTCCTTCAACGTGCAGAACATCTTTCAGCTTTACTTTTCCAATATTTACTAACCCATGACCACTGATGTTGAGTGAATCATCATTGCCAAACTTGACTCTGCCTTCTTTTGATTTATTTAGCTTTGATAATTTACTCTTATCTCCCGTCACGTGCGAAGTGCATCCACTATTAAGGATCCACTGCTTATTCTTGTAGTCAGCCTTCAGTGCAATTTTAACTATATTAGCCACCTCCCTTTTAGCTTTATATTCTTTCTTTTGAACTGGTTGGAAGATAGCTTTTTCCTTTTACTCAGCTTTGACTGCA